>PITA01012799.1:0-16556 GCA_004023965.1 Spilogale gracilis | reverse complement strand
GGAAACCTATAAGCTTCCAAGACTGAAACAGGAAGACATTGACGATCTGAATAGACCTATATCCAGTAACAAAATTGAAGCAATGATCAAAAACCTCCCCCAAAACAAGAGTCCAGGCCCAGATGGATTCCCTGGGGAATTCTACCAAACATTCAAAGAAGAAATAACACCTATTCTCCTGAAGCTCTTTCAAAAAATAGAAACGGAAGGAAAACTTCCAGGCTCTTTCTATGAAGCCAGCATCACTCTAATCCCCAAACCAGACAAAGACCCCATAAAAAAAAGAGAACTTCAGACCAATATCACTGATGAATAACGGATGCCAAGATTCTCAACAAGATCCTTGCTAACAGGATCCAACAATACATTAAAAAGATTATCCACCATGACCAGGTGGATTTTATCCCAGGGATGCAGGGGTGGTTCAACACTCGCAAAACAATCAATGTAACGAACAAATCAATAAGAGTAGAAAGAAAAACCACATGGTACTCTCACTTGATGTAGAAACAGCATTTGACAAAATACAACATTCATTCCTGATCAAAACTCATCAAAGTATAGGGATAGAGGGAACATTTCTCAACCTCATAAAATCTATCTATGAAAAACCCACAGCAAATATCATCCTCAATGGGGAAAAACTGACAGCCTTTCCTCTGAGATCAGGAACAAGGCAAAGGATGCCCACTCTCACCACTACTATTCAACATAGTGTTAGAAGTGCTAGCAACAGCAATCAGACAACAGAAAGGAATAAAAGGTATCCAGCTTCCAAAGAGGAAGTCAAACTCTCTCTCTTTGCAGATGACATGATACTATACGTGGAAAACCCAAAAGACTCTACCCCCAAACTACTAGATCTCATACAACAATTTGGTAATGTGGCAGGATAAAAATCAATGCGCAGAAATCAGTTGCAGTCTTATACACTAACAATGAAAAAATAGAAAGGGAAATCAGAGAATTGATTCCATTTACTATAGCACCAAAAACTATAAGATACTTAGGAATAAACCTAACCAAAGAAGTCAAGGATCTGTACTCGAGGAACTACAGAACACTCATGAAAGAAATTGAAGAAGACACAAAAAGATGGAAGAGCATTCCATGCTCATGCATCTGAAGTACAAAAGCAGCCATAAACAATATTTAAACAAATAGGCATGATAGTGTTCCAATAAAACTTTACTTACAAAAACACCTGACAGGTCATATTTTGCCCGAGTGCTATAGTTTGCAACCTCTGGCTTATACCGTATATAGTAAGCAACTTAGATACATAAAACCTAATTATAACCCCACTTACCATAATGACAGAAAAGGTAAAAAAATCTAAATAATAAAGAATCAACTTATAAAAAAATGGGCAGAAACCATATAAAGAATTTCAAATTCTACTACAAAATATCTGTGATCTATATCTCCCCCAATATCCAATTTCCTGAAACTATAAAGAACTCTGAAAATGAATAAATTAATATAGTAATCCAATAAAAATTGGTCAAAGTGTATTAATAAGTCAAAGAAACACAAATAGCTCTCAAACACAGAGAAGATGACCAGCCTTATTCATAATAGAAAGATGTACTTTGGAACTACAACATCTCTATTGTCAAGAATGTGGGGGAACAGGGAATATGAATCCGTACCACCCTTTGGGAGAGAAATTTAGCAACATCTATCAAAATTACAAATGCATATCTCAGCAATTCCACCACTAAAATTTTTTTTCCCTGAAGATAAACACACTATCACTCATGCATGAAATTACATAGCACAAAGTGTTATCCACTACAGCTTCATTTATAGTATAAGATGTGGAAAAACCTTAGTCCATTATTATGGGATAGGTTAAAGAAATTATGATACAGCCAAATAATGGAATATTATGCATCCCTAAAAGAGGAATGAGGACATCCTTGAGGTAGGTGAATGAAGGGTTTCTAAAACATTTGGTGGACAATAAAATACAGAACAGTGTATACAGTATGATACCATTTGCATAACGAGAGGACAAGATAGATTATAGATAGATATAAATATATATAACATATGTGTGTGTTCTTATATTGATTAAGATAACTCTGGAAGGATACAAAGAAACTAGTAACATTGGTTTCTTATGGGCTGGGAAAGTGAATGTGTTGGCAGACAGTGGTGTGGAAGGAAAGTTTTTCAATGCATACCTTCTGAACTTCAAACATATTCAAAACTATAAACTATATAAAATAAATAAGAATGTTTTGAAACAAAGCAGAATGAAATAAACATTAAATAAAAATATGAACAACATGATACACAAGCATAAGAAAATGAAGGTTAATTTGATAGGATGAAGCATCCTTCTGGGATGAGTGTATGCCCCTCACTTATAACATCAGCTAGATATGTTTCAAGTGTTTACAGACAGAATCACAAATGAAGAAGTAAGGGAATCAGAAGCTAACCTCTGTCACTGATCTCTCTTGCAGCTATCCCTATCCCTACTTTGTCTGAAATGTCTACAATAATTGTTAGCTACATCACAAACTGGAAGCTATAAAACCATCCCATAAATTTCTCCATCTCATTATCAAGGAAATTTGGTCACTTGGTCAAATGCCTTGCCAAAATAATCACTATCCCTCACATTTTTATTTTGGAAAACATTTATACCAAAAAAAACCCCTAAAAACCAAAAACCAAAAACAAACGTAATTAAGCAATGTTCATTTGTTCAGCAGGCACTTACTGAATGCTTACTGCTGGGGCGCTGTTCAAGATGGTAGGAATACAGTAAAGGTTAAGACACATGATCATAAACCCCATGGAATTTGTATTCCAGTAGGAAAGGAGCCAGGCAATAAACAAGTAAGTCACTGCAGTAAATTTTTATATCAATAAATGTCTTAAATAAAAATAATAAGGTAACATTTTTTTATTTAAAGATTTTTATTTATTTGACAGAGAGAAACAGAGCCAGAAAGGGAACACAAGCAGGGGGAGAGAGGAAGAAGCAGGCTTCCTGCCGAGCAGGGAGCTCGATGTAGGACTGGATCCCGGGTCTCCGGGATCATGACCTGAGCCGAAGGCAATTGCCTAACCAACTGAGCCACCCAGGTGTCCCAATAAGGTAACATTTTAATGGCTATTAGCCTGGATAGCTGCTCTAGACCAAGCACCCGGAAATTACCTTTCTGAAGAGGTGAAGTCCATACAGAGCCGTAGAAAAGACTCTACACTATGTTTGGCATTTCCTCAGTCCACTGGTCTCAGGAACAATCAGAAGAAAAAAACAATACTATTGGGCCAGACTTGAAAAGCCTCTGTTCGGAATGAGTCATCACCACTTTTTCTCCCCCCAATTATCCACAAAAAGTAATTTTGAATTACTTCAGATCCAAGTCAAGCTCATTAGCCAACTGCATTTTTTATCCACTCCTTTTGAAAATTAGGATCCTAGCCCCTACCCAGGATCCTGGAAATTCTCCAACACTCCATGATTTCTCAGAGATTACCAACTGAACCTGCAGTTCTTTGATCAGGGCCCTGAAATGGGAGTTGTCTATGACTTTTGATCTAAGCTCTAGTTAAGGGCCAAATGCTCTCTCTTGGACTTGAATTCTGTTTTACTGATTTTTAGTCCATCCTTCTGGCTTGAAGATCATTCTCCTTCTAGAAAAACAAAGAAATCAAAGTTGGGAGGCACTGCCTCTTCTCTCTTAGTTGTTAAACATTACGTTACCTGCCCCAAGCAGGTCTAGCCTTTATGCTGCAAGTATAGCTTGAAAAATCCTTTTGGCTGTTCTGAACTATCCTGTAAGAGTAGATTTTCTAAGAAGTAAGCTCTCATCTGTTCCTTTCTATGAATGTTTTAAAATCTTTTGAGACAAGTTTACTATCTCTTCAACTCTTATTTGCATAAGTTGAGCATTTATTGTCAGATCACTGTTTGTTATGATCACACACACAAACACATATGTACCTCAAACCAATTTCAAAAAAATAAAAGTCACCAAAGAGGAAAGCAAATAGAGCTGTAGCTTTATTCACTCCTGTGGCCTTGTATGACTTTTCCCTAATTACAACAAAATGCCTGGTGGGCACAATATGCCTCTAGAAATATTTTTATTCTTTTTTTGAGCCTGAGTTTTGTTGGTTGAAACAAAGCACTGTGATCTTTCTGTTCCCTCTGGAGGTTCCTTTCTTTCTGGTTTGATACTTTATTAAGATAAAAGGTGAACAGGCTTGCCTTTGTTTCTTCTTCTTACAGAAGTTCACAAGACCTATCCAAAAGGATAATATATTTGGCCTTGGGAAAGTGGTTGGGCCTCAAGCATTCACACACTTTCTTGCTGGCTCTTTCTGGGTCATTACAGATGACCACCTGAGTATAGGAAAGGAACGAAAAAAAAAAAAAAAACCCTTACATGAAAATGGGTTTTTTAATATTGAGCTATTTTTAATGGAAGGGACCATCTAAATACACCATCAGAAAAGATAAATCTACATTTTCTCATGGTATCTCAGCTGGAAAAAAATTTCAGCAGAAAGAACAATAGGGCCACCCATTCCACCTCAGAGAATTTATTGCCC
Organism: Spilogale gracilis; assembly: GCA_004023965.1. NCBI lineage: Eukaryota > Metazoa > Chordata > Mammalia > Carnivora > Mephitidae > Spilogale > Spilogale gracilis. The sequence goes on along the minus strand of PITA01012799.1, from coordinate 11,978 downwards.
AAGGCCAGTTGTTAAAGTATAGGCCAAAGATTTATCTTCCCACCTGCTTGTCCGACAGTGTGCCAATCACTGAGGTCCATGCTCTTTATTCTCTCCCTATCTCTCTTTAATACAAGTAGTTTTCAATTCTATAAAATAACCAGTGAAGAGAAAAATCTCTAAGCACTCCTATTTACTATACCAGAATCTGACAAGATAAAACAGCACAAAATTTTACTTATAATAAGCAAACAAAAATGCAATGCAAACTTCAAATCAGGATAACATATTTTCTTTGGAAATTTCTTAACAAAGAGAGATGTTACCTAGTAAAATAAATTGGCTTTTTAGCTTGATTTTATTGGAAAATAAATTTCTCTTTTCAAGTTTTCCTCTCATTAAAATAGTTTCTTCTATTTTCTATGTTTCACTTCTTGTTTCCTTCTTTTCTTTCTTTCAGTTTGGTTTGCCTTGTTAGAGATGACCTAACCTACACTGGGCAGGCACCACACAAAAGCTAAGGGTCACCTAATGTGTCTAACTTGGAGATCCTAAAACCTTCATTTCTTAATAAGCCATATTTATTTTTCTGAATCCAGATTTTGACTCCACTAAAGCACCTCTGTGCATTCTGAAGAAGAGAAAATATATATCAAAGTTAAGTCTACAAGGAAAAATTGAAAGAAATATTCCCAAATTTAAAAACAATCAAAAGTTGGGAAGAAAAATAAATGACGGGGGTGAAAAAAGATATTGCAAAGATCCTAAATCAGAGAATAATCAAAAGAGTAGAGTCTACCCAAGCATCTCATTGTAAAATGAAACAGTATATTTTGTTAAGAGTTGCAGAATCAGCTTTTCAATTACATTACAATGCATTTAAATAGTCTTAAAATGACATGCTAAATGCTGAGATTTGGGGACTTACTACTGTAGCATAATTTAGATGCACCTAGTTGTTAAAATAGGGATTTAGTGAAGATTAAATAAGATTACATATGTTGAAAGCACTTATATCATCATCCATGGTGCCTAATAAGGTGCAAAATAATAATAAAGTACTTTGCATATAACTGAGACTTTAATAAGTGACTGCTTTCCTTATTGTTAATGTTTTCACTGAAGTCCTGCTGCTCCTCTTCCCAGGTCACAGGCAGCTTTTGATCCACTTTGATTTCCACTGTCAGAGGATTCATTACTATTGAGGAAATGTCTCAGTCTCTTAGGTATGGAATATGTGTCAATTGGTGTATTGAAGTCAATGTGGCTTTGTGCCAATGTAGCCTGCCGCATGCCATTTGGAATCATCAGCCTCTGTTTATGAGCCCGAACAGGTCTCTCTCTCTCTCTCTCTCTCTCTCTCTCTCTCTCTCTCTCTCTCTCATTCTCTCTCTCTCTGCCCTGGCCATCTGTCTTTTGCCACTCCATCTGCTTCTGGGTTTTGCACCCTTGTTCCTTGCTTTATGATAATGGATGTTTCCTTGCCTACTTCTGGACAAAGAGTAACCGCCAAGTAAAGTCCAAGTTGAAAAGTGTCCAGTAGGGACAAAAAAAGAATTCCATGGGGGCGCCTGGGTGGCTCAGTTGGTTAAGCGACTGCCTTCGGCTCAGGTCATGATCCTGGAGACCCGGGATCAAGTCCCGCATCGGGCTCCCTGCTCGGCGGGAAGCCTGCTTCTCTCTCTCTTAATCCCTCTGCTTGTGTTCCCTCTCTATCTGTGTTTCTCTCTGTCAAATAAATAAATAAAATCTTAAAAAAAAAAAAAAAAGAATTCCATGACATTATTTCTTTTTTTTTTAAGATTTTATTTATTTATTTATTTGAGAGAGAGAATATGCATAAATGGGGTGAGGGGCAGAAGGAGCTCCCCCACCATGCAGCAAGTCTGAGGCTGGGCTCAGTTCTGGAACTCTGGGATCATGACCTGAGCTGAAGGCAGTCACTTAACTGACTGAGCCACCCAGGCTCCCCAATGACAGTTCTTACAGGAGTTCAGGAGTTTTAAGTATTTTATACCCACTATCATCCAGGGCATTAATGCTCACTATAGGGAGATGGCAATGATGTCAAAAAAAGAAGTGGGGAAGGAAAAAGGAAGGAATTAAATATAAGGAAGGAAAATTACAATTTGAATATTTATTTATTAGTTTCTTGGATAAACACTGTATATACATTATCTGTTTCTAAATAGAGGATTTTAAGGGGCAACTCCAGACAATTTTCCAGAACGTCTGGTTAAGTCTCTAAGTTTCATGCAATTAAAGCAAAGAAAAGGAAAAAAGAGCTATTTGCCAGTGGTGTCAAAAGTTCTATGTCCCATGCAAGGTCGTGGAGAAATTAAAACACTTGTGCACTGCTGTGGCTATGTAAAATGGTGCAGCCACTGTAGAAAACAGCATGACAGCGCTCCCCCAAATTAAACATTCAGTCACCACATGATCCAGCAATTCTACTTTCTGTTATATACTAAAATAATTGAAAGCAGGGACTCAAAGAGATACTTGCCCACAAATGTGTATCACAGTGTTATTCCCAGTGGCCAAAAGGTGGGAAAAATTTAAATGCCCATTAAAAATGAATAGATAAACAGCATGGGGTACATACATATTATTCAGTCCTAAAAGAAGAAGGAAATATGGCATATACTACTCTACTGATAAACCTTGAGAATGTTACCCTAAGTGAAATAAAAAAGCCAGTCACAAAAAAATAAATAGTGAATGACTTCTTTGTATGTGGTACCTAGAGCTATCAAGTTGCCAGGGGCTACAGGGAGGAATGAATGGTGAGTGCCTTAATAGGTACAAAGTTTCAGTCTTGAAAGATGAACAAAGTTCTAAAGATGGATGGTGGTGATGGCTGCACAACAGTATGGATCTATCTGATGCCACTAAGCAGTCCACTGAGAAATGGTTAAAATGATGAATTTCAGGTGATGGACATTTAACTGCTATTTGTAAAAGAAAAGTTCCACGTGCCATAGACAACACATACAGGTCTCCAGGAAGGACCCGCCTGTAGTAGGTCTGTGCTCTTCCGTCTGATGTATGGGGAACTGTGGTCATGAGAAAAGGATGAAGATGTGGATGACAGCAGTTAAAGCAGAGCAGCCAGGCAATTCAGCTGGAAGTATTCTGACATTTAACTTAACTGCAGTTTCCCAAGCATTTGATGCTTGCTTCCTTCAGGGAGAAGAGACGGATTCCATTGCCTTGACCGTTCTGTCCAGTAGAATGTGTGAGTTCTTTCCAGCTCCACTTGAGAAAGGAAATACAAATACAGATGACAGCATTGCTTTCTTCCTTGTCTTCATCATCTTGCCAATAAATGTAGCTTCCCTTCCAAACGTCCCTGTCACATGTGTCGTGTTCTTCCCCCATTCGTCTCTCCTTTTATTAATTTTTTCTCTTTCAGACATATGGAGAGATGTGTCAGTACAGACCCAGTCTCCTGTACCACTGCCAAAGTTAGGGGCAGCTCTGAAACTTAGGGAATTGACCTTAGGCCTGTAAAACTAATTAAGAGGGTAGAAGGAAGTCTGAAATGCTAAATGAGAAATGGCATGTGGGCAAACTGTAGTCTAGAACTAGGAAATAACTCAGGCCATGTTGGCAAAGACATCACAAGTTAATCTTTGTCACCTGGCATTAAAATATCACAAGGCTGTTCGCTGCTGCACTGGCTGTAGTGAGGGATGGGATTCGGAGAAAGCGCAACCAAAAAGTGTGTCGATCAATGACAGACATATTAAATATATTTTGAAACATTCAAAATAAAGCCTAACGAAATGGCCTTGCATGAGGTAGGAAAAGTGTGCCCCCTGGTGGTGGACCAATTGCAAAAAGGCAGACCATCTCCCATCAACAATGCAACAGCTGTCCCCTCTCAGCCCCATGCTGCTGGGGCATAGGCTGGATTTCAGCACCCAGACACAATTTGCTCCCAACCTGCAGTGCATGGAAATATTTTTTAAAAAGAGAATCCCCTGAGATACTTTGTTAAGTAAAATGAAAACTCAGAAGAATTGTTTTTTATATACAAATATATGCATGGGTTATTTCTGGAAAAAAAAAATTCAAGAGACTGGGTGCTTGCCAGTAGTAACTGTGGGGTTCGCAGTTTCAAGCAACAGATGAGTGAGCCTTTGTACATGAAATGGGATGCCAAACATGCTGGCTGGGGCAGGAGGAGACCGTTTTTTCATCTTCTTCTTCCTCCTCCTCCTCCTCCTCCTCCTTCTCCTCCCCACCCTCCTTCTTTTTTTCTTTTTGGTCCCATGAGGTTGCATGCTTTGAATTGGACAGCAGGAGATCTCCATTAATGTCATTTCCCTCAGTCTGGGGGATAGCACTCAAACCAGGAGAAATGTTAAAAATCCTTACAAAGTAATCTGGATCTTTATTGCTAAAGAGCACCACCAGTTAGCAGTTTTCACATAAATTAACAAGAGCTGAGACCTCATTTTGGTTCACAACCTTAAGAATTATCTCCAAATATTTAATTGATTATTTTTCTTTGGCTTAAAATAATACCTTCCTTTGGAAGGGAGAGTGGGAAATGTAAGGCAAAGTAGGTCAAGTCTCGGGTCCCGCCTTTAGTTTGTCACTGACAGTTACAAGGCATATGTGTCACCTGTTGGTTTTGTTACTTTTGTTACTTTCGAGAATCCTGAATGAACTGATAGACTAGTCTTCCTTCATCATCCAAAGTTTTCCTTATGAGCTTACATTCAGCTTGTCTAGTTAAAAACTGTTGTTACTGTAATGCTATTAAGTTATACTCTCTAGCTTAATTTAAATTTAGAAGTTAAAAATGTAATTTGGGGAGAATAGAAATCTTTGTGATACTATGGAGTCTTCCTATGATCTAGGTTTATTTTCTATCTTCCAGGGGTATTTCATATATTTTCACTCATCGAAACATTTCTTGTTAAGATTATTCCTATATGTTGTCCTTTTCGATATCACCATAAATGCTATCCTTTGTCCATTATGTATCATGTTTGCTAACTGTTCGCATCCAGGAAAGTTACTGCTTTCTGAATAAATCATTCCATCCTCCACGACTTTTTGAAATTTCTTTTTCATTTGTGGTAGTTCTCTAATTGATTTCTTAGGTTTTCTAGGTATAAGAACCTATCTTCTACAAACATTGGTAGTTTTTCCTCCACTTTCTCTGATTTTGCATTAGTAATTACATAGCTTTTAAAAATTGCTATCGTTTAGGCAAGTGCAATACTATATTACTGATGGTAATGAGCATAATCAATATGTCTTTAATCTCCATAGGAATACCTCTAGAATTTTTCCTCAAACCAAAATGCTAGCTTCGGGGCTGAGATGGAAAATTATTAAATGTTAAGAAAGAATTCACCTGGTTTTATTTATATACCAGATTTTTTAAATTTGTGTTTATTTGTATACCAGACTTATTTGTATACCAGATTTTAATTGCAAATGACTACTGAATTTTCTCAAATTATTTTTCAGAAACTATCAAGTAATGAGAAGGTTTTTTCCCTTAGGTCTAATAATTATTTATATTAATAGATCGCCTAATAGTGAGTCATCTGGCATTTCCAGGAGGGAAGGGAATGACTTCTTCATGATATATTCTTGGGTTGTTTTGTTTTTGTGGGGTTTTTTTGTTTATGTGAAACATAACATACATATAGAAAAGTGAAGACACATATGTGACAATAACCATTAACCACTAAGCAGGCCAAGAATCAGAACACTGTAGCATTAAAGAAGCCTCTATGTTTTCCTTCCTAGTAACAAATTCTCCCCTTTTCTTTTGGAGGTAAACACATTCCTGATTTTTCTGACAATAATTTCTTTAATTTTCTTTATAGATTTAGTGGTGTCTTTTCAATCTTAAGTGATCAGAATCAATAATACATATTATGTTTGGTCTAATCTATATCTAGGTAAGATTGATATGTTATGGCAGGTAGTGGTGGGTTTTTCATTTTCATTGCTGTATAATATTTCACTCTATAAATATACCAAAATTTATATATTCATTCTATTACTGATGAACATTTGGATGCTTTCTATATTTGGGTTATAAAAACACTACCTGTGTCTATGAACATATCTATACATATATATGTATATAGCTGCTTATTTTTCTAAGATATATATCCAGGAACAGAAGTACCAAGTCATAACATACTTATCTGCAACTGTACTTGATAATGCCAAATCGTTTTACAATGCTTAAATTAATTTACACTCCAATGAAATAGTGTATTATAGTGCTCATTGGACCACATCATTTTCAGCACTTTTTATTGTCAAACTTTTTAATTTAAGCCAAACCATTAAGTGGTAATTATATCTCATAGTGGCATTAATTTTATTTCCCTGCTACTAATAAGAATGAGCACCTTTTCACATGTTCACTAGCCATTTGGATTTTTTATTTTTTGAAATTTTGATTTTGGAAGTTTCTACTTCCAATTTTATTTGTTTTTCTTTTTCTTACTAACTCGTAGGAGGTTTTTTTTCAAATTTTTATTTAAATTCTAATTAGTTAACATACAGTTTAATATTGGCTTCAGGAGTAGAATATAGCAATTCATCACTTACATATAACACTCAATGCTCAATACAAGTGCCCTCCTTAATACCCATCACCCATTTAGCCCATCTCCCCAGCCACCTTCCCTCCATCAACTCTCAATTTATTCTCTATAGAAAACATATATATACAACTATATATAAAGAGTCTCTTATGGTTTGCTTCCCTCTCTTTTTTTCCCTTCTCCTATGTTCATCTTTCTATATTTTACATATGAATTGCTTGTTGGAAAGATGTATTAGGAATATCTTCTCCTGTTCAGTGGTTTATCTCTTCCAACACTTTATAATATCTTTTGATGAACAAAATTCATAATTTTAATGTAGACAATTTTTAAAAATATCTTCCTTTATCATTAATAAGTTTTGTGTCCTCTTATATGAACTTTTATGTACTCTATTATCATTAAGATATTCATCTATATTGTCCACCAGAAGATTTTCTTGTTTTGTCTGTCACTAATAGATCTTATTCCACCTAGATAAATTTTTTGTTTAAGAATACTTTATTTTTTTATATGGATACTTGTCAAAAACAAACTTTACTGAAAAGATTGTCCTTTACCTACTGTTTTGCAAAGAATCCTTTGTCATATATTAAGTAACAATATGTATATAAGGTTTTAATTCAATTCCATTCGTTGATTTGTCTTTTCCACACTAATGCCATACTGACTTAATTACTCCAGCTCTTTAATAATTCTTAGGATCTCTTAGAGCAAGTCAATCACCTTACTTTTTAAAAAAGTGTTTTGGTTATTCATGGCTCTTTTCCTAATATATAAATATTAGAATCAACTTACCAAATTTCTCAGAAAATAATTTTGGGATTTTGATTTTAATTAAATTGAATGGATACATCTATTTGGAGATAATTGACCTTTTAAAAATATTTAAATCTTTAGTTCATAAACATGATATATTCCATCCTTTATTTAAGTCTTTTTGATGTCTCACAATAAAGTTTTATACTTCTCCCTATAAAGGACCTGCATATATTTTGTTATGCTTTTATCTAGGTGTTATTGTAAATATTATATCTTTTTTTGATCACATAGTATTACTCATTTTACAGGAAATTGTTTATAATCTTAATTAGCAGATGCCTGTTTTTCAGTCACATAAGATTTACCATCTTAGTATACAGTTCAGTAATAAAAGTATATTTATACTGTTGTGCAAACAATCTCCATAACTTTTTTTATCCTGCAAAACTGAAACTCTATACCCATTAAACAATTCCCATTTCCCATCCTCCAGCTTCTGGCAACCACCATTATTCTACTTTCTTGTAAATAATATCTTTTTTTCTTACTTGACTCATTAACTATTTGTTGCTGATAGTATTTTTACATCTCTTACTTCTTGAGGATTTTCTCTATAGTTACTTTCGCAATTACTGGTAAAGGTATACAAACTCTGACTATTAATTGTGAATTTGTCTATTTCTCCTTACACCTCAATCAATTTTTGCCTCATATATTTTAAAGTGCTGTCATCATAACTATAAATTTTAATGATTATTAGGTCCTTTTATGACTTCTCTTTTATTATTATGATATGATTCTCTTTATCTTTGATAACATTCTTTGCTTTGAAATCTACTTCAGCATTAATATATCTACCCCAGCTTTCTTTTCAGTAGTGATAGCATTCTGTCTTTTTCAATCCTTTTTCTCCTAACTTATTTATGTCTTTATAGTTATAGCATCATTTCAGTTAAATACTCTCAGCAAACTAAACATAGAAGGTAACTTTCTCAACCTAATAAAAGATGCCTGTGAAGAACCTACAAGATCAAAATGCTCATTGGTGAGAGACTGAATGCTTTTCCCCTACAATCAGAAATAAGGCAAGGATTTCCACTTCAACACTGTATTCAACATTATACTGAAGATTTGTTACTAAAATAAAACAATAAAAAGAAATAAGGCATGTAAGATTGGAAAGGAAAAAGTAAAATCGACTGAGTAGTAAAAAAGTAAAAAAGTATAAAATGTGATTAAATATACAAAATGCTACAAGAACAAACAACTGACTTTAGCAAGATTACAGGATACAAGATCAATATACAAGAATTAATTCCATTCCTATATAGTAGGCATATACAATCAGCAATTAAAATATTAAAACATCATTTATATTGTTATCAAAAATGCAAAATATTAGTGATAAAATTGAGAAAAGTTATGTAAGACCTATACAGTGAAAACTACAAAGCACTTGTCAGAGAAACTAAAGAGTGCCTGAATAGATGGAAATACATGTCTATGGGTCAGAAGACTCAATATTAAGACATCAATTCTCCCTAAATTGGTCTATAGGTTCAATGCAATCTTAATAAAAAAAACCCAGCAGACTTTTTTAAGTAGAAATTGACAAATATACTCTAAAGTTTATGTAGAAATACAAAGGTTCTTGAATAACCTAAACAACTTTTAAAAGAACAAAGTAAAAAAAGTCCTATTATCTGATTTCAAGATTTTATTGTAAAGCTACAGTGACCAAAACAGTATTGTATAAAGACAGGCAATGGAATAGGATAAAAATTCCAGAGACAGACTCACAAATATATAAACCTGATTTTCAATAAAGTTGCACAGACAATTCAGTAAATAAAGTATAGTTTATTTTCAACATATGGCACTAGAATTGGATATCCATGGGAAGAAAGAGGGAGAAGAACTTAGTCCCACATCTTGTACCATATATAAAAATTAATTCAAAGTGTGAAACAAAACTACACAAATTCTAGAAGAAAATATGGAAGTAAATCTTCATGATTTTGGATTAAACAAAAGCTTTTTATATATGACACCAAAAGTATGACCTATAAAAGGAAAATCTGATAAACTGGACCTCATGAAAATTCTTCTCTTCAAAGGACACTGTTAAGAGGATGAAAGATAAGACCCAGATTGGGAATAAATTTTTGCAAATCATATATCTGATGAAAGAACTTATATACAGAATATATTAAGAATTCCCAAAACTAAATAAGAATATAAGCAATCAAAAATTTTAAATAGGCAAGATACTTCAATAGACATATATATCAATGGTAAATAAACACATAAACATGTTCAACATCATTAGTCATTAGTGAAACATAAATTAACCTAACAATGAAATACTCCTACATACCTTTTAGAATGGCTAAAAATAAAAGGCCTAACTACATCAAGAGTTGGCAAAAATAAGAAACAAACACCATTTCTGGTGGGAATGTAAAATGATACAACCACATTGGGAAATAGTTACACAGATTCTTAAAAAGTTATGCGTTCACCTTCCATATGATCTAGCCATTTTAGCCATTGGCATTTCTCCAAAGAAATTAAAGCATATAGCCATAAAATGACTTACATGCAAATGTTTATAGTAGCTTTAGTTGCTATAGCTAAAAGCTGGAAACAACCCAAATATCCATCATGGGTGAATGGATGAACAATTATTGTATGTCATAAGATGGAGTTCTACTCAGCAATAAACATAGAGAAATACAGATGAATCTCAAAATAATTATGCTGGGTAAAAGAGGCTGACAAAAAATAATAGAATATATTCTATGATTCATTTACATATAATTCTAGAAAATTCTTATGGATCTAAAGTGACAGAAGTTGATCAGTAATTGCCTGGGGATGGAGACAACAAAGAAGCACAAGAAAACCTTGGGGGAATGATAGATATATCTATTATCTTGATTATGGTCATGGTTTCATTGCTGTGTACATATTGCTTTCATATAACTACATATATAAGTTTATTCAACTGTATGTTTTAAATATGTGAAGATTATTATACATTAATTATACTTCAAACAATAACAACATAATCAGCTTATTTTTTGACAAGTCTTTGGACTGAGCAGTGAGCAATGGTCTAGTTGATTCAGGATGAACTTACATGAGACAACTCAGATCAGTTCCATGTGCTCCTTAATCCTCTAGCAGTCTAGGCCAAGCTTGTTCTCATGTCAGTCAGAAGGGTCCAAGAGGAAGGGGAAAATAATGCAATGACTCTTAAGGTCTAGGCTTCCAATCACTCTATTACATTGGCTAAGATAATCAAAAGACCATCGTAGATTCAAGATGTGAAAAATAGGCTCTGTGCCCTGATGGCAGGAACATCAAAGTGCTATTTTCAAAGGGTGTGGATACAGGAAAGAGTGCAGAATCTCAGTCATTTTTGCAATTAATCTACCACACCTACTAAATAGCTGGCATTGCTAGAAACAAGGCATTACAAATATTATTTCCTTTGATCATCCTTAGAACTCAAACAGGTCGAATTTTAATTTTGAAGATGAAGAAACTGAGTCCCAGAGAAGAGGTTAAGTAATATGACCAAAGTCCCACAGCTAATCAGCTGTAGAAATGGGATCCAAGCTTTCCTGACTCCAGAGTATCTACCCTTAGAAGTTATGATTCATCACTTGTCTTCACTGCTACAATTTTCATTCCAAAAGCCATAACACATCTGCCTAGGCTGGCCCCCATCTCAATACCACTTCAGAAAAGGCACCAGAAACTGTTTCACAGATGTCATATATAAGATGGGACTAGGGAGGGCTTTCTCTATCTTTAACTTCTATTTCACAGATGTCATACATAAGATGGGACTAGGGAGGGCTTTCTCTCTTTAACTTCTATGAACGAAGCTTTACCCTGGGTAGATTTTAGTTTAAGAGTGAAACCTCTTAAGCAGTATAAATTTCAATCCCAATCAAAAAAAATTATGTTGTGTATGCAAAGATTGCATACTAAACCCCAAATGTGACTTTACAGGACATGAGAAAGATTTGAAAAATTTATTAAGACTATTTGATCTACTGAAAGGTCAATCATCAACATTATCTACCTATTTGTACCTATTTATAAAGGCAATTTGTTAATAAATTGTGTTTCTAAAGTTTACACATAGGCCAATGATTTAGAAATCAGATTGCATTATTTTCATAGAAATAACACAATAAATGCTTCCAGGATAGCCTATTAAAGGCCATTTAACACATAATGGCTGAAATATAATACACAGAATAAAAGAGTACTTCCTTGAAGTGTTTAAAAAATGTTTCTGGAGCCAAGGTGCCCATCAACAGATGAATGGATAAAGAAAATGTGGTACATATATACAATGGAATACTATGCCTCCATCAGAAAGGATGAATATCCAACTTTTGTAGCAACATGGACTGGACTGGAAGAGATTTTGCTGAGTGAAATAAGCCAAGAAGAGAAAGTCAAGTATCACATGGTTTCACTTACTTGCGGTGCATGAGGGGTAACCTGGAGGACAGTGGGAGAAGGAAAGTAAATGGGAACTAGGGTAATCCAGGGAGGGAAACGAAACAACAGAGACTTTGGACACAGAAACAAACTGAGGGACTTGGAGGGAGGGGGGGTAGAGGG
>PITA01012798.1:0-60253 GCA_004023965.1 Spilogale gracilis | reverse complement strand
TACAGACAAAGGGCTGATATCCAAGATCTATAAAGAACTACTCAAACTCAACATCCAAAAAGAAGATGAACACATCAAAAAATGGGCAAGAGACATGAAGAGGCACTTCTCCATAGAGCATATACAAATGGCTAACAGACACATGAAAAAATGTTCATCATCACTAGCTGTCAGGGAAATTCAAATCAAAACCACACTGAGATACTACCTTACACCAGTCAGAATGGGCAAAATTAACAAGACAGGAAACAACAAGTGTTGGAGAGGCTGTGGAGAAAGCGGAACTCCCTCACTCTGTTGGGGGAAATATAAGTTGATGCAGCCGCTTTGGAAAACAATGTGGAGATTCCTTAAAAAATTAAAAATAGAGCTACCCTATGACCCTGCAATTGCACTACTGGACATTTACCCCAAAGATACAGATGTAGTGAATTCTTTTGGGCCATATGTACTTCAATGTTCATTGTAGCAATGGCTGCAATCACCAAACTGTGGAAAGAGACAAGGTGCCCTTCAACAGATGAATGGATAAAGAAGATGTGGTCCATATATACAATGGAATACCACGCCTCCATGAGAAAGGATAAATATCCAACTTTTGTAGCAACATGGACTGGATTGGAAGAGATTATGCTGAGTGAGATAAGCCAAGTAGAGAACGTCAATTATCATATGGTTTCACTTACTTGCGGTGCATAAGGGGTAATATAGAGAACAGTAGGAGAAGGAAAGTAAATGGGAAGTAGGGTGATTGGGGAAGGGAAACAAAACATGAGAGACTTTGGACTCAGAAACAAACTGAGGGTCTTGAAGGGGAGGGAGTAGGGGGATGGGAGAGCCTAGTGGTGGGTACTGAGGGCATGTATTGCGTGGAGCACTGGGTGTGGGACATAAACAATGAACCTTGGAACACTGAAAAAAATAAAATTTTAAAAAAGGCTCATTCCTTAAAAAAAAAAAAAAAGAAAAGAGGGCTATGCATACTGTTACAAAGGGAAAATGCAGATGGTAGGGGAGAGAGCTCCCAATCATTTACCAGAGAAAACAAAAGACATCAAGCCAGGCAATTATGGCGTGAAAGGAGCAGTTTAAGGCTGTTGGCATTGGAGACGATACTGGCCTTGACCTGGAAGTCCCTTTTTAGCATTCAGAAAACAGCAATGGGGCAGAATGGAGAGCCTGCTTTCATTCCTCTGCACACTCTCACTGTGTGTAGTGTTGGGTTCCATACAGTGTATTTTAAACCTCTGTGACATGTTTGTTCTTTATTCACGTACCTTTCCTCTCTTCCCAACTACACAATATACTTGAAGACTGGATCTACAGCTGATTTAATCAGAATGAGACCATTTTATTCTGTTTAGGTGATAAGTGATTGTGATTTTATTTTATTTTTAATTAAAAAATTTTTTAAAATAAATTCTACCACCAATGTTGGACTCAAACTCATGACCCTGAGATTAAGAGTTGCATGCTCTACTGAATGAGCCAGTCAGGTGCCTGGTGATTGTGATTTTAAAGCTGTGTCAGCACTGCATGTTGTTAAAGGTTCTGTTCAAAATCTATGTTTCAGGTAGAACTGGAGGAGGAGCAAAGATGGAAAAGGGAGATGTGTCTGAAGGAATTGGCAGAGGGAGTAAAGTCAGTGCAGAGGCAGCCTCAAAAGACCAGCCAGCTCTAGAAACAAGGAAGAATGTATTTATTTGGGAAAGTAAGTAGTATAAACACTCTAGAGGCAGTTCTGAGTATCTTCTTCCTCTAAATTAGGTAAAAGACAGGACATCCCTTAAAGTACAGGCAACAGGGAGGATTGTCAACATGAGCTCTGTCATTTCCTCTCTTCTTTGGTCAGTAGGATTCAGTATTCGTCAGGCACCTGGGTAGGTCCGGAGCGTGGAAGCCCCATAATGCTGTCTGGCTGCTGCACCTGGTTTGGGGTGCCTCCAAGTCTGCTCTCACTAATGTTCTAGTAAGCCTCCAGCAGCAAAATCCCATGGGCATTTGCAATGCCTTAGCTCAAGTCTTGGCAATCTTCTTCTATAAAGTGCCACATAGTACATATTCTAGGCTTGGGGGCCACATGTTTTCAGTTGCAACCACTTAGCTCTGCCATTATAGCTTGAAAGCAGACATAGATAAGTGAATGGATATGGCTGTGTTCCGATAAAACTTTATTTATAGATGCTGAAATTTGAATTTCATATAACTTCACATGGTATAAAGTATTTTTCTTCCAATTTTTGTGAAAACATTTAAAAAAGTAGAAACCATTCTTAGCTTGTGGGCCATAGAAAAACAGGTGGTGGGCTGGATTTGGCATGCAGGCCACAGTTGGCAGGACCCTGTTCAAAGCTCCCTAGCTCATTCTAATGTGCAGTCAATGTTGAGAACCCCCAGCCTATATTTTGAATCTCTCGAACCATAGACCTAATTTATCATTGTATCCTCATATGGTAGGTTGGTGCTTGATAAGTTTGAATGAATTTATCTTTGTGGATTGCCTGTATGTCCTTGCTGATGGGTGTTTGTTAAATGGTTAATAAATGAAGATGATGAGGGAGCAGGGCAGGTAGTAACTGTTAAAGACCAGTGATGGAATGGCAGCAGGTGCTTCTGGGATTCGGAGGAGGCAGCAGTATTGGGGGGCAGCTGTAGTGGCCATGGAGTTGTGCCATTCAGACCTCCTTCCAAGAGAACCTGCTGTGGGTGTAGCTAGCATATAGTCATCAGCTGCTGCAATTTGGGGTTTGCTCTGAGGCCATGCCCTTCCCACTTTGTCCCCCAGCCAATATGCAACATGATGGGGGCTAGGGCTGGTTGGGTCCTGCCAGGTGTAGGAGCCTTCTGATGGCCAGCCTTTGTCCTGGGCTCTGCACCAGCTTGGCTAAGGCTTTCTTGGAACTGCACTGCAGGGTAATGTTCCTTCCTGCCCCCCATTCTCTCTCCTCTCTCTGTTCCCTGGTGTCAGAGCAGCATCTTGCCTTGAAGTCATCCCCAGCTACTCCTGTTCCCTCCCTCCTTCATCCTTCATAGGCTTGTCCTCTAATACATCTCTCCTCAGAGGAGCAGGACTGATGCAGTAGTATTGGGGAGGAAACTTAGTGAAAAGTAGAAATATCCCATTTTATTTCAAATTTGGGATTCCTTTTATTTTATTTTTCTATCCTCTCCTATTTCTCCGAGGACAGAAGCAATGGGGTTGGCAAAAGTCTATGCTGATTACAATGAAATTGATGAAAGAATCACAAGTCAAGTGTGAAATTTCTTCTTGAGCTCACAGATATTCTTGACTTCAGACTGGTAACTACCTAGGGAACTTCTATGTTCAGCTCCCAGCCTCAAGGAAAGATTAATCCTAGTTCTGTTCATTTGTGCCCAAAGGCATGGAGTTGCCATCTCCTTGAGGCACATGGACAGCATTTGGATGGGGCACCTGGGAGCTGTATGAGAGGTGAGTGTGGTCATCTCCAGAATGGCTCCAGCCACACTGACAGAGCCTGGTGGGATGGGGTCCACTAGCAGCTCCTGGCTTATGTAATGTGTGCTCCTGGAGACCCCAGGAGACAGAGCCTCCTCTTTGGTAGTTTCAGTCAAAGTCCTCAGGAGGGCGTTGATCGACTCACCTGCGTCATGTGCCCACAACTTTGTCCAAGAGACCCCAGTGTAGATGGAGCACTTAACAAAGAAGTTGGGATAGTGTTTCCAGAATGGGGAGAGAAAGCAATAGCTACCACCCCTTCTACACGTGACAGGCAATAGGTGAAAGATCAGGCCTTCAGATGAGATCAGAAAGCACACAGATTTAGAAGATAGTTGTCCAAAGTTCAGGTAAGCATCCAGGTATAGGAAGCCCTGGGAATAGGGAGCAGAAGAGTAGCTAATATAAAATATTAATAGTAAGTATGTCCTGAAGGCTGTATCACTGGGATGCTTTCACTTACAGATAACAAAAAATGTTACTCAACAAGTTTAAGCAACCAAAGGCTGAAGGCGGAGTGGTTCTGAGTTGCTCAAGTCAGAGGCTGGATGATGTCTTCAGCATCTGGGTCTTTCCGCCTTCAGCTTTACCATCTGGTATCTGGTCTCAGCCCAGGTGGCCCCTCATACTCACCCCATGGTGGCAGCAGCTAAGTGTCACCACAGGCATAACTACATCCTGGGAGCTTCTCTTCCTGGAGTGCCAACCCTTTTAAAATTGTGGTAAAATGCACAGAACATAAAATTTACCATCTTAACCATTTTTAGGTATACAGTAGAGTAGCATTCACTACATTCATTATTGTTGTACAACCATCATCACCATCCATCTCCAGGACTCTTTTCCATCTTAAAAAATTGAGACTTTGTCCCCACTAAACACTAACTTTCCATTACCTCTTGGCACCTATCATTTCTACTTTCTCAATGATTTTGATTACTCTACTTTTTCGTTTAAGTGGAATCATACATAACGCATCTTTTCATTCTACCTAATTTTTTATGACCTGAGTTAAGAATAATTTTTACATTTGTAAACTGATTTATTTTATTTTACTATTTGTGGAGCCCAGTATGGGACTTGAACTTACAACCCTAAGATCAAGACCTGAGCTGAGATCAAGAGTCAATCTCTTAATTGACTGAGCCACCCAGGAACCCCTCCAATGCTTATATTTTAAATGGTTATGTAGGTGTCTATATCACCTCTTCAGTTTTGCCACTTGGCTTAAAAAATCTTAAAATATATCTTATCTACCCTAAACAGAAGAACTTATGAATCCCTGAACCAGATCAATGGTTTGCAACGTATTTTCTGGTGCAAACTAATCTCTGATAGAGAAGGAAAGTGGGGGGATAGAGGTTAAGGCTCTGGGATCCCTTTCCAAGCTCCCACCCCAGACCCCAGCTTTGCCCAGAGGAGTTTATCCAGTTTGCATAATGGCTGTCCACATCAGCCTTCACTGGGAGAAAGTGACCCCAGACAAAACTTTGGAAAACTTCTGCACTGGGTATTTTCTGCAGTTTCTCACAGATCCGACATAGAAAAATCCTCCCTTTCTGGCTAATTCAACTCAAAAGATTAGCGTCAAGGTTCATTTGAAGATATTTTAGTAAATTGATGTTAAAAAAATCAGAAGTAATATATAAAATGAAGAAATTATTAACTTTATAAATAGGAAAAAAGTCTTTTTAGAGTGAAGGGGACCAGGATATGCCACCCCCAAAATGTGCCATTTAGGCAAAAGAATTATGTTGAGCTAAACTCATCTGAGTTCCTGAAATCTCTTATCTACCTAGAAGCAGAGCCTCCCCAAAGAACCCAATTGTCACAAATGCCCTCCCAGGAAGAAACTCCAATCTTCTCTTCTTAGAGAGAGTGCCCACCACATTCACACAGTCATTGTCAAAAAACACTCAAATCCCTCATGTAATCTCTTAAGGGTCCCTTTACCTTTAAAAAAGTCATTTGTGTTGTCTTCTGTGTACTTCCTCAAGTCATTTTTCCCCCAGAAGTACCCTGCCCCCCATTCTCTATTAAAATGGTATTGTAAAAGAGGAAAATATATTTCTCCACTACCCTTCTGTATTTTCAGCTGGAGCCCCTATATTGAAAAGCAGATTAACAAGAAAAAAGCACACAAATTTATTTAATATATTTTTTATGTAACATGGGACACTTTAAAGGAAATGAGGACTCAAAGAAATGGTTAAACCTGAGTATTTCTAGGTTTGATGAAGAGTGGATAGTCATGGAAAAACTTCTGGTGCTAGGACAAAAAGGGTATGTGCTAAGTGTGGTAAACTGGGGGAACAGCAAAGTCTGTTTATTCAGATTTTTCTTGGGTACCTTGGAGATGAAGATGTTTCTTTTCTCCATATAGAGGAGCACCTCTCACATGAGGGTTTTTTGACCTGCTGGGAGGTCAGTAAGTCTGCCTGTGCATGCTGCTTCTCTAATTCCTTCAACTTAAAATACTCAGTATGTCAAGGTGCCATATTTTGGGGTAGTGTATCCTGAATCCCATCAGTATATAAACTTAAATTTTAGCTCTCATTTGGGTATTTGTTTCCCTCTGGGATGCCCCTATGCATATAAAATTAATAAATTCATATGCCCTCCCACCTGTTACTCTGTCCAGTATTAGTTTAATTCACACACCTCATTCCATGAACTTAAGAGGATGGAGGGAGTCTTTTGTCTCCTACAAAAGCAAAGTATAAATTAAAATATCTTCCTGGGAGGAATTTTGAAAAATTCATTACAACAGAAAGCGTATTTTGAGGAAAATCTTGAGAATTTGCAAACTGTTTTTAAAGAGCTAGACCCTGGGCTAAAGTTCTGGTGTAGACCACACCCCCACTCCACTTCAGTGGCTGGGTGCTAAATCTATGTGCAGTGCTCTGGGAAGGGCTGGCAGAGTTCACCAAAGTGGGATTAGGGTTGTCAAAGTGATTAATCTCTTCCCTGCCAGGAGGTGAAAAAAACTTCACTTTTAAAAAGAAAATGGATTTTCAGATACCAAGTATGTCTTTTTCGTCCCCCCCCTTAAGGGTGAAACTTGCCCTCTGAGTCCCTTTTATTTTATTTATGCATTTACTTCCCTGACATTTCTGACTCCTTTAGTCAGCTTACAAAACCCACCACCATTCATATTCAACTTATCTCCATAATCGTCTCATTTACAGTTCAAGAACATACCAAGCCAGCCATCACTGGGCCTTCCTTTTGACTTCTGTCTGCAATCCAACCATTTGTGAGTTGCCAGGTAACAGCAGCAAGGGGGGGCCTCCTCCAGCTATAAAAATCAGGCATTCAAACACCTGAATGACAGCAGGTAGACTCTCTTATCAGAGCAGCGGCATTGTCCCAGAAGCTCCTCACAATAAACTTCTGTACCACATTAATTAAAAACAGACTTGATAATTCCATTCCAAGGCATTCCAATGAAAGTAATTTTAGATACATATGCATAATTTTGTTTTTCCACTTAACTTCCGAATGAAACCTTCAGGGTATTTAGTACCATTCACATTAATCAGCAAAACCATCAGATCCTCTGGCAGAAGAGACAGACCTTGCCAGGAGGGTGGTGTGGAAGGTCTGTGTGAAGTATGGTGGTCATTAGATTATTTAAGTTGAAGAGGAAGAAGCTATGGGGCTGCTTGCTATCTTTCTTGAAAAAAGAGCACTTTCAGAAAAGTCTACTGACCAGACCCTTGCTAAAATGGTAAGGAAGACCTTCTACAGAGCTATTGTAATGGGAGTCAATGCTATTGCAAGAAAAGAGAGAGCCTGAGCTCAACTCTGGATACAGCAAAGGTAGCTGGGGATTTACAGCCAAGGAGCAGAACAACGGCAGCAGTGGATAGAAAAAATCACTAAGTGGAGACATCAAGGATAGGGGATTCTTGTTAAGCTGGCCTGACAGTATTCTTGCTAATGACAGGCCAAGGACTAAGTGTTGTCAAGAGCGGGGATGGGGAACTCAGGTGACCAGATATCAAGGGTTGGAAGTTGATTTAGCAGGATTCTTGCTAAAACTAGGCTGCCAAGGAAGGACATGAAAGCCAAAGTCAAGGCCTACTTGAGAAGATAGCCCAAAGGAGCCTAGCTAAAATTCCATCAAGGAGAGTGTCATTGCTGTTCATCTGATTTGTGATGGAATACTAGAAAGTGGGCTTTTGAGGAAATTGGAAGGTAAATATCAGGACTGGGAAGAATTTTTAGCAAGGGTGCTTACATGTGAGTAGAAGGGAATTTGTGACTACCACAGAGGCCTCACCTCCTGGGCAGGCTTTTGAACTTCCTGTGGCCACATGGGTTGGAGTGGCCATGCCTAAAGACACCTGTGATCTCATCTCTCCAGAAATCTGGGCTTGGAGCTTCTAGTCAGTTGTCGGTTGCATTGTCTTCCAGAAGCTTGTTTTGCTTCTCCAGTTGTTTTGTTCTTCGTAGGGAGGCTGGCTGAGCTACCACTCTCGCCCCTGTGCCAGCAGAATGCATAAAAGCTCTAGGGAAAAGCGGAGGTCCAACCCCAGTGCTCTTATACTAGCATTTCACAGAAGTGTACCCCCTTGTCTGGACCTGTGTGATCCCTTTGATTTTGCAAGTCTTCTATGCCATTTCTGTCCTTTATTCAACTAGCTATTCTTTCTGGGTCTAGCTTTATCACTTGGTCTTTGCTGGCTTAGTGCAGATTGCTAGTCCTTTGGTAGAGTCAAATGTGCTACCACTGAGCTGTACCCCCTGCCAGGACTTTTGTGAATATGTTTCTAAAGCCCAGAAACTCTGGAAATATGATGTGTTCCCTCTGAGAAATTCACAAATGCCCTTATGCTCTATTCCCACGATGCCATCATCAATAAGGCACAAGAAGGACATTAAATGATAAATTCACCCTGCTGAAACTAAATTCTGATGGGGAGAAATGCTACAGGGGACAGGTCACATAGAGTCAGGCAGAACGCAAAAAAACGTCACATCTTTAATCCAGCCCTCAGAACCTGGGACCGAGAGCTATGGAGTCAGTGACTGTTTCATGGGAGGCTGTTGTGGTGTATTATTAATATGTTAAGGATCAGACTATAAACCCACACTGGAGGTCAGCCTTATTTGCTTCTTGCTACCATCTGTACTGCCTCTGGCAGCTCAAGGAGAAGCTCTGGGCTCCCCCAAATCTACCGGTGGAAACCCCAGGCACCGTATGGAGGAATATCCAACAGTCTTGACATTCCTATTTTCTAGTATGCGGTGCCTTTAGCTGGCCTATCTGGTTCTGACCCATGGCCTAGCACTGACTTTCAGAAGATAGGGGCCAGACTGCAAAGGTGGTTCTAGCTTCTGATCCCTGTGGATCACTGTCCTTCCCCCTGATTCTGGGCCTGTAGAGTACCCCTGAAGTCACATAGTATTTATCAACAGGTCTCTAAACCTCTAGCTTGGATTTCTCCTAATAAAAATGAAATCTACTTTCTACTTGGGAATTTGATCATTCCACACTCGAGTCTTGCTCCTCATCCCCTTCTCCCCAAAATCTTTCTGAGTTTGGAAGGAAGCTCTCCCTCAAAGAAACTGTGGGACTGCTCCAGCTCAAGTCTCTGGGTGGCCTTAGCCCACCTGGCTCCCTCTGTTTCCAGCAGTGTTGACTTGGTGCCCCTGAAGGTCCTGTGTGCCTGGAGGTGAGGCAGGGCGATGTTGGCAGGACGTGATGTTGGCTGAGAAGGCTGGAGGGTGGGGGCAGATTCATTGCTCATCCTGGCCTACCACACCATCTCATTGTGCCAACTTTAATTACCAAATCTTTCAATTGATTCTACAAAAGGCTTTGATTCACTCCATTTTGCTGCTTCTAATTTCCTTGTGAGAGTGCTGGCTGAATGTTTCAGTCATTCATGAAACTGGCTTCTGATGAGGCTCCTCTCACATTCTCTGGCCCGAGTACTTAGCATGTATGTGTGTTCCCTCCAGCTACCATCTTCTTCAGCTCCCTTGTAAGAGCAGCATGTTTCATAGAGGTGATCAGAGGGCATCTTTTTTTTATTATTATTAACAGATAATGTATCACTTGCTGCAGGGGTACAGGTCTGTGAATGATCAGTCTTACACAATTCACAGCACTCACCATAGCACATAATCTCCCCAGTGTCCATAACCCAGCCACCCTATCCTTCCCCTGCCCTCCTGCCGGCAACCCTCATCTTTTACACTGTTCCTCTATCTTTCAACTTCTCCATCATGATGAAAAAATGGAGTACCTACTGGGGAGCACATACTTGTTTCCTGTGCAATAATATCAAACTTTCCCCATTAGCAAGTGATTCATGCTCAGTGTTGTAAATGTAGTACAAAGATATGAAGGATCATAAAAAATAAATTGTACCTCGATGGCTACAGTATAGAACCAGCTCTTAGTGTCTTCACACAAGGGCATGTGAGAAGACCTGCATTTGACTTCTGTGGTTACGCTTCCATCTAGAGGAAGACAGAGGTGAGGAAGTGGATTGAAGTTGGTGATGTTCGGGGAAGGTGTCCTCAGAAAATATTCTCACTTATCAGCGACTTCAGGGCTAAAGAAGAAACAGAATTCCAGGTTCTGGGATGCTAATTTCTTTTCAAACTAGGGTAAAAGTTCAAACACTGGTAACAACACTTGTAGCTGGGAACCCAGAGGGCAGCCTAAGAGGTATACCTGTTGAAAACTGAGAGATGCATGGGTTGTTTGGAATGTCCAGTGGGACTTCATTTTCACAAAAATAGAGGGGCCTAATAGGAAGGAATCTATCCTAAGGGAGAGAGAAGACAAGCATTCAAATTGGGTCTAAGAACAATGAGTTAAGGAGAAAGGAGAGAGAGATTTTTTTTTTTTCTAACAGTTTCATTGGGACGTAATTCATACACTTGATAATTCACCCATTTATTTTTTTCAAAATATTTATTTATTTATTTTAGAGAGCAGGAGTTTGGGGGGGAGAGGTAGGGAGAAAGAGAGAAAGAGAGAAAGAGAGAGAGTGAATTACAAGCAGACTCTGCTGAGCACAGAGCCCAACTTGGGATTCAATCATGGGATCCTGAGGTCATGATCTGAACTGAAATCGAGAGTTGGACTCTTAACTCACCAAGCCACCCAACCACCCCTACAATTCGCTCATTTAAAGCTACAATTCAGTGGTTTTTAGTATATTCACAGAGTTGTATAACCATCACTACACTGAACTTTAGAAAGTTTTCATCACCCCAAAAACCTTGTACCCTTCGGCCATCATTCCTCTAGCCCTAGTAGATGCTCCTTTACTTTCTGTTTCTATGGATCTGCCTATTCTGGATATCTCATATAAATGCAGTCAGACAATATATGACATTTTATGTCCTGTATCTTTCATTTATCATGTTTTCAAGGCTCCTCCATATTTTCTATATATAGTACTTCATTCCTTTTTATGGTTGAATAATATTTTGTTGTATGAGTATAGCACAGTTCATCAGTTTGATTGGATCATCAATTCAACCATTCATCCATTGATTGTATCATCAATTTGAGTTCTTTCTACTTTTTTGTTATTATGAGCAAGCCACTATAAACATCCATGTACAAATTTTTGTGTGGACATATGTTTTCTTTTCTCTTAGTATATACTTGGGAGTGGAACTGCTGGATCATATGGTAACTGGGAAAAATAATTTTGAGTAGAGCATGATATGTGCATCTCAGATTGTTCTCTGATGCCTCAATATTAGACTCACTCATGCTGAATCCTAGAAAGAGGAATGTCAAATAAAAGAAAACAGAAAGTCATAGCATTGCAGTCTCTGCAAGTCGTGGTGAGCATGGGTGCCCTGAGCTCTAGGCTTGTTTTACAAGGAAAGCTTACTGACTGGCGGTGACAGGGACTGAATTGTGTTTGAGGACCTCCACCACCAGGAGGAAATGTGAACAGAAGGCACACAGGAGTTGCTTTCATGGTGTGTCAGGCCAGTTTACCTCAAAGAGGCAGCCAGGAAGTCCTAGGAGGCCAGCAACTGGTGGGGAGGAAATGGAAATGCCCAGGAGTGGCTCCAGGAACTGCCCAGACCCATATTTGAAACTGTTCTGTGAGGTTTTCCAAGTGCAGGGAAGGGATGTGTGTAGAGAGAAGTTCTCCACAGAGAAGTAGAGAGTTTGTAGGTTCCTTGAGTATAGTCCTGTGACAGACCTCCGTGTCTGTGTGTTAGTAGAGGGAGTGATTCTCATAGGGAGGACAGCTTCTAAACACCGGGCTCAGAGCCTAGGCAAGGCACAGGCAGACTGCAGTGACTCTGGAATGCCTGGAAGAAATACCAGAACAGAAGAGACGACGAGAACCAGGACAGTGGCTATCTTTGTGTGGTTATCTTCATCATCGTAGTCTATCTCCTCACCTCCGTGTTCTGACAATGTGTAAGTTCCTGAAGACTTGAAGTTTTTCCAGGATTTTCAGAACAACTGAAGCAGAATTTCTCATCAGTTCTGCGGGGAAGCAGCTAAGGATAGAACATGTTGATTGATAGAAAGTGAGAAAATGTGACATTTCTCACACTCTTGAGTTTATGAACGAGACTCCCATTGGTTACTGATCCAAAGTGATGTATTCCAGGGGACAATAAATAGATCCATGCGGTTGGAGTGGGGGCTTCATGTAGAGAAAAAATGTGTTGAGGATGTAAAAGTAAATCAAAGATTGATAGTAAAGTGCTTTGGATACCATGAAAGAATTTTATTTAATGGATTCTATTCTATAGCTGTGGACAGGCATCTGAGCCTTGTCTTGAGCACAACACAGACAGATGCTTTCTCCTCTATGTAGGACTTAGTGGCTTGCCAGAGCTCCATGTTTTCAATAAGGAGGTTCAGTACAGTGACATGAATATTTATTTTGAAATTTAAGTGTTGTAGCCAAATAAGAACATGGAAAATACTCAACATTATTAGCCATTAGGGAAATGCATATCACATAACCACAATGTGTTGCTATTTTCCACTTACTAGAATGATGACAATAAAAAAGACAAATAACAAATGTCAGCAAGGATGTGGAGAAATTGGAATGCTCCTACGTTGCTGGTGGGATGTGTCATGTTACAGCTGATGTGACATGTTGCAGTTTGGTCTTCCTCAAAAAGTT
This sequence comes from Spilogale gracilis, assembly GCA_004023965.1. Classification (NCBI taxonomy): domain Eukaryota; kingdom Metazoa; phylum Chordata; class Mammalia; order Carnivora; family Mephitidae; genus Spilogale; species Spilogale gracilis. The sequence continues at coordinate 47,635 of PITA01012798.1, read as the reverse complement.
AAACACACAGTTACCACATGACTCAGCAGTTTTGTTCCTAGATGATCACTTAAGAGAAATGGAAACATATTGTCACCCAAGAACTTGTACATGAAATATTTGTAGGACCACTATTCATGTAGCTAAAATGTAGAAGCAACCTAAATGTCCATCATTTGATGAATGGATAAACAAAATGTGGTCTGTCCATACAATGGAGTATTATTCACCCACAAAAATGAATGAAGTACTGATTCATGGTAGGACATAGATGAGCCTGATATCGTCGTGCTAAAAGAAAGAAGGTGGCACAAAGACCATATATGGTTTGGTGGCATTTATATGAAATGTCCAGAACAGATAAATCTAGAGATAGAAAGTAGATTTGTGGATGGCAGGAGCTGAGGGGAGTTGTGGATTTAGTACTGACTGCTAATGAGTTCTCTTCAGGGTGATGAAAATGTTCTGGAATTAGATTGGGCGTGATGGCGGCACCATCTTGTGGAAGTACTGGAATGCCCTGAACAATACACCTTAGAAAACTTTAAACCAGTGTTATGGTCAGCAAGGACCTCACAACTCCTCTTTTTAAAATATGTGATGGAAAAACCAATTGTCCAGGTTCATCTGGACTGAGGAGGTTCTTAAGATGTGGGATTGTCAGCACTGAGACTGGGAAGTCCCAGGCACACCGAGATGACTTATGTGTGCTGAGGTGGTGTTCAGGAATGACCGTGAAGATAGGCCAGGTTCACATTTAACAGAGCAATTTCTCTTTCACAATGCACTATTACCTTGTGAAGTGGTTACAGTAGATTTTCCTTATTTCCTGTTTACAGACAAGGAACTGAGGCTAATGGGCTTAGACATTGGTTTAAGGTTGTAGGGAAAATAAATGACAGGACTGGAAGTCCAGTCCAATCCTTGATTCGAGTCCAGACTCTTTCCTACACATGGGTAATCATTTATATGTAAAGATGGTACCCGTAAATGTGTGGCTCACTCACCCCGTAAATTCTGGCCTCTTAGTTCAACGGTTCTCCCTCTTCTCTTCTCTTTCCCACTTCCAGAGGCTTCATCCTGTGGGACCTGTCTAGACTGTGATGGCATTCATTATCATTGTTAATGTCATCTTTCCTGGGCCTCTGAAATCTCAGGGGGCAGGGCTGTGTCTTAGTCATTTCTGTTCTTGACTTGTATTACTTTTCCTGATTCATGGTTGGTAGTCAATAACCCTCTGCTGAAGGAAGCCTGGCTTCTATTCCAAAGAATAAACAGGAATTAACCTCAGATAAGAAAAACTACTGTTACTCATCTCTGTTACTCAACTACAGTTACCATCTCTTAAGACTCAATTATTCTCCCTTTAGGCCCTTCCTTGCCCCTCATTTTCTGAATTGTTTGATGGTAGAGCTGGCGCAATCTGTCACTTTTCAAAATGTGTTGTAAGCACACTCCAAAGGTCAAGCCAAGCCAAGATTTCTGCAGAGATTTTTCATGGTGTGGCCTTTGTCTGTAGCTGGCCACCTAGGACAAAGTGCAGTTGTGCCCAAAGTGAATGGATAAGGAGACAGTTTTCTTGGGTTTGAGAGGAGCCATGGCTACCATGACAAAGGGCTTCATCTGTACAAGGCCACACACTCTAGCAAGGTCCCATGGGAAGATCTATGAAGTAGGAGGCCCACGCATTCCATCCTGGTCTGTCTTCTGGGAAATTATGTAAATATCCTGGGCCTTGGAGGGTTGTGTTACCTTTCAGATGGGGATAATTACAAGTTCCCTACTTCCCTCAGGGTATTTGTGAATTTCAGACTCAATCACTGATTGATGGTTTCTCAACTGAGTTCCATAGAAGCTTAAGATTTTACAGAAGTTCCTCAGGAAGAGAAATGCTGCTTCAATCTGTTATTTACTCTCTACATTGTTATGCTGTGGGCATTATCCTTCATAATTACTTGCAGCACTTTCCTAGAGAAGATTATATTTCTTTGCCTTGAAGATGCCAAGCTTAGACACAAGATTTCCTCTGGCCAATGAAATAATAGTAAAAATTACATGTGTTATTTATGGGAAGAAGCTGCAATACCCAGGGTATAGGCTCTATATTGTCCTCTATACTCTCTTTCCTCTGTTGGGAGAAAAGCAATGTTCCAGACAGAGGCTGCTCCATCAGCCTCGGTCATGAAATAAAGAGGACATGAGGAAAGCTTCAGCTGACTTGTGTTGGGCATGAAGCATGAATGGGAAATAAACCTGTGTAGTTGTAAGCCACAAAAGGGTCAGGCTTGTTTGTTACTGCAGCATAACTATGCCTAGCCTGACCAATACAGGTGCCATGTAAAATTATCATATGAATTTTTTTTTTTTTTTTTTTTTTTGCTGAAAAAAATGTTAGGACATGGCCGTACTAAATGGTGGTTGAATATAAACTCTTTTATAAGGGAGACTTCATCTTACTGTCCTACTGTTCTTTGTTTACTTCATGGCTAGCCTGCTGCCTGATACAGCATAGGGCTATAGTAGGCATTTGGTAAAAATTTATTAAATGAATTAAATGAAAGTGGTTCTGAAAAAACTGGGGACACTCCCGGGGACACTGTTGTGTTATTGTTATCAGCATCAAATATACCTGTTCTTTCCTTTGTAAGTCTTGCACAATGTCTTAATCAAAATCAATATAACATGCCCTAAAGTACCATAATTGTTATTACTTTCTTTACCTGACAAGATTTTTGTTTTCTACATGAAACATTTCAATATCAAAAGTACAACTGAAAAATAAAAGGAGGCAAGCAGATCTGATCTCGTGGTATCAGTTCCCCATGGTACTATCTTGAACCAGAACCAGTTATATTCTGGTTAACTGCATTTGGCCATAGTAGCCAGGAAGCGGCAGACACAGAACCTGAACTTGGCATGGGAGTGAGGGAGACAGTCCAACTACAAAGGCTGGTGTACAGCTGGGACGCAAAACAGTCCTGCAGGCAAACATCAAAAGCAATGCAGTAGTATAGCTCTTGCTGTAGGACTGGGGAGTTTGGGGAAGGATGCACCAGGAGGAGGCAGTAATCCAGGCAGGCAGATAATTGTCCCAGGATGCCAAGGGAGGTGATACTGGAAAGTCCAGGTAGACATAAAATATTATAAAAGTCTGTCATCAGTCTTCTCCATATAAAGGATTCCAGTTTGGGGGGTGGTGTGGAAGGTAAATGTGTTGCTTCCAAAAGTAAGACAGAATTCCAGATCCAGGGAGACAGAGCGGAAGGGTACAAAGCAGGATTCAGGGCACAAGGTTTCAGAGCTGAGCCAAAGGTAAGAGTTGAGAGACTAACAAGGGTGCCTTGATGTCAAATCCTGGAGTATGGAATTAGAAGACTGAGACCTCAGTGGGGGCTCAGCTGGCCCAGGGATCCTAACTATGGAGGCAGGTAGGCAGAAACCATAGATCAAGAAGAGCCTAACTACAGGGAATGGACTGTTAGTCTTTGTCAACCAACGATGCAGCTAACACAGTGCAATGGAACTAACTTCCCCCCAAAGGAAATTTGTAAGTGTGGCTTTGAGAAATGTGCTACAAGTGCACACGCATACACACACACAGAAATCCAGAATATTAATCTTACATTTGTTTTGCTTGTATCCATTGCCTGATGGGAGTCAATGATATCCCATAAATATACAAGATACCGAATGAAAGTTCCCTTAGCCCTCAAGATAGCCAGTTCTCTTATGCTTTATTAAGTAGTGACTCTTGTTACATGAATTATTCTTTTTTCTTCTTCTTTTAAAAAATATTTTGGGTGGTTCAAAAGAGTATTAAGCTGCTATTCAACCCCAACATGTACCCATGAAGGGAGAATGCTCTGAGGGAAAATTAAAGGCCCTTACTGCCTGGGTTGTACTTCTCATTGACTGTTATTCACGTTTTATCCTTCTATCACATCCTTGTTCTCAAAGTCATTCAAAATGCCCTGTTTCCAGCCTTTGGCATCAACCTGCAATTAGAATGTTACCCTTGACCTTCATCATAACATGCGCCCCTCATTAGTGCCATTTTTTTCTGGTACAGTCATGATCGAACACTAATTACTGCTACCACAAAGTTCTGCTTTGCCTAATCAGATCATGTCACAGAAATGATACATGAATTTTTCCCCATAACCTGAAAAGTACACATGAAAAATTATCATCAAATTTTGGGCTCTAGGACTTCCCAGAAACTTGGAAATCTTGAGGCTGCTGCTTATATTTCTTGAAGGTAGAAAGGTTCTCACCCATTAGTGCTGAGTCATCAAACTTGTGCCTATAGGCTACTTCCAAGTACCTGTACTATTTTGTTGGCAGAACATGAAAAACAGAATTCCAGCTCCTTCTGGGGGGAAGAAATTGGCCACAGTCAGCTGGACCTGTGCTGGCAGCCCCCTTCTGACACCTATGGGTTCTCTGCCTCTCCCTGTTGACAGCCACAGCATTTGATTATGGTCATTTACCCTAGCCCTGGAGGAAGTTCATTTTGTGAGTTTACAAAATAAGCAGTTAGCCAGAACTGCTTGATGAATGGTGGACCAACCATTCTGTCGTTTTTTTTAATACCATTTTAAAAAATTTTCAAAAGTAGGGTGACTTTAACTCCCTTCTTGCCCTTCTCACATCTCTTCTGGTTCTTCTAGGTTATCTGGATCCTTCTTCCTCTGTTGGGTACATCCCTATCTTTCTTCATTGCGCTCTTGATTTTCTCTCTGGATTTTCATCCTGAGATAGCTCACATATTCTTGGGTCCACCAACTGACTCTTGGCTGATGATTCCCAAATCTCTCTCTAGCTCACCTTTCCTCTCAAGGCCCCATTCCAGGATTAAACTCAGAGGTTTTACTGTGTGCAAAGCAGCTCTGGACCAAATCTTGGGTCAGTAGGGGGCCTTGGGCAAGCATTGAATGTCCTTAAGCTGCCAAACCCATGAAATAGGCACAATATAACTTCTACTGGTGGTTGAGCGTATTATTAATTGAGAGTATTAATGATATTTTGTAGGCCTGCCAAGTAATTGTTTCCTAAGCCCCAGACCATTGGGTGACAATGCCCCCTTCTTGCCACATTCATGCACTGCCTCAGTCCCAGAAGGCCTTGTCTTCCACAGTGACTTTTTACTTCGAGTTGTCAGTATTGTCTTTCTTTCAGCTGCCAGAGATGAGGCCCACCAGGGAGTCAGAGACGGATGAACAGGCAGGCCACCCTGAAAAATGGGACAAGGCAGAATTTGCTGACAAGACAGATTGCTCGGAAAGCTTTGCGGGACTCTGCAAGCGCCAGGAATGGCAAACTTGCCCGGTGGCGCCCTACAATCCTGCCACATTAAATCGGAGCCATTTATTTCCATCATTAGCAGCAAAGTAAGCAAATGAATTCTCTGGAGTTTCCTTATTAACAATTATGACCAGCAGATAAACAAAGGCAGGGGAGCAAAAAGTGTCAATGGCGACCCTGGGGCTTCCTCCACCAGCTTTCACATTGCTTCCAAAAGCAGTTTTCCCCTTAATGGTTTATGAACACTTCTAGAAAAGTCTATTTCAATGTTTTGATATACTGTTATTTAATTTTTAATTTTTTAAATTTTTGAGGAATTTTGTAGAAGTAGAAGAGGGTCAGAGCAGGAAGGAAGAGAAAGGAAAGGGAGATGTGACATAATTCTGGCACTGGGCTTGGTGCATTTAGTATCTGGGCACTGGGCACTGCATTTAGTATCTTGTTTCCCTTGACTTGGGATTATCTCTTTATAAGCTCCTAGGTTGGGTTTGATCATAGAAATATAAAGTCATAAAATTTTGTACCTTAGCTGATCTAATCTTTGGCTTCTACAGATGAGAGAGAAGACACGTGACTGGTCGGTGATTAGAAACAGAACAAGTGGCAGGTCTTGCACCCCTCACATCTGTCTTCCTGTTCACGTAACCTGGCGACATTTAGCTCGGGGGACAAGTACTTGAGGAAAGTAAGTGTGCAAAAGATGAAATTTTTCCTTGTTATGCATAGAAAGAAAATTCTATCTTCTCTGTGTGTGATCCAGTATATATGTTCTGAGCCTAGTGAAATACACAGGTATTAAAACCTGAAGAAATTTGTATTGAAATTTGTGCTTCTTCTTTTTTTTTCTGATAAAAAAGAGACATTAAAAAGACCTGTGCGTGGAAACTATTCTATTTCTTTTGCTTATTGGACATGGCCATGTCTGTGCTGGATGTATGGAACCAAGATAGCCATTCATGGCTATGACGGATGCTGAGCCAGCGTTCTGAGATGGCAGCAGAGGGAGATGGAAAGATGCTAGGTTTCAGAGATGACTATAAAGAGGGACATTAACCGTTCTTGGAAATGAGATGCTTCCAGATTTCTTTTTTATGGGACGTTTTAATTTATCCTTATTTTTAAAGGCAATGCAGTCAGAGTTTTATGTTCTGCCAGTGAAAGCACCCTAAGGAGACTCTTTGAACCCCTGATCCATCATCTGCTAAAGGGACATAGCAAAGGTATTGGAGTTGGCTCATACCAGCCAATTGTTGGTATCTCTTCCCTACTCTACATTCAATATCACAATGTTAGTTTCTGTGACATCATGTTGGTGACTTGAAATAAGTCATGGTGGAAATATTTATACCATAGAAATTGACAAAAGGTACAAATCAGAGCTTTCTTTTTCTTTCTTTTTTTTTTTTTTTTGAGAGTTGGGTTACTGGTACTGGCAAAAATAACATCATGCAGAATCATAAAAACTATTAGAGATAATATGTCTAAAGCATCTATTAATGTGCTTGCTACAGGTAATAGGATTTCATATATGGTGGCTATTTTTGTTATGTATATAGTAGTATAATTACCCTAGGTGAACAAAAAAGTTACAGTACAGATGAATATGATTTCCCAGCATAGACATGTGTGTGATAGATGTTAGAACTGTATTCTAAAGGTTTGAAGAAAATCAGTCCAGTTCTTTGATGGGTAAGCCTTTTATTATCCAGAATATTCTATGTTCATTGAGTGTAGTAACACTGAAGAGCTATGGTGTCAGATTTAGTCTCAGGCAGTGAGGAAGCTAGCCAAATAACCTGTCTGAGGGAGAGGCTGGGTGTCGTAGCATCACCGGTGTCAACGCTGGACAAGAGTCATGGTTCTGCCTATCAAAGAAGAGGGGAAGTTTTTTCTAAAGTGTGGTAGGCAGATGTCTTATTTTGGGTTTCCTGGAAAACTCACTTTGCTGGACATTTGTATGAGGAATAAGACCTGTGGGAGGGGAAGGAAGCCCAACTGGGCAGAGGAAGGAGCTGAATAAATGGAGCCATGACATCCAACACTCAGCTGATCCCACAGAGGGCTCTGGAGCTGGGGGAATCCTTTAGAGCTTTTTCCAAATGAGACCAGAACCGATGGCTGGATGTGAACTGTCCCTGGGAAGGAGGCATTGCCATGCCTTTGCCTTTGGCTGAGGTGAATTCCAGAGAGGATGGAACTGTGATCCGTCTATGCGCGGTCAACAGTCTTGGAAGCTGGGGAAATGAGGGCCTTGGTTCTAAAGGAGACCCGGGTCATGCATCACATCATCCACTACAGCGGGATTGGGGTAGACTTTCCCATAATGTTTCTCTCTTTGATCCCTTCTGCTTCTCAGGCTGGGCCTCAGTAATCAGCCAGTCCATCATTTTCATTTGTTAGGTCTGAAATTTAAGAGTACAAAACCCAGCTAAAATCTCACCTCTCCTCATGCCTTCTGTACTACCCATCCCGACAGTTTATTTTCCTTTCAATAAGTATCAGTCTAAAGATCTTGGTTGCAAACAATAGAAACCAAATATGGATAGCTTAGGCATTAAAGGAATTTATGGGAAGGATACTGGTAGCTTGTGGGAGAAAAGTCAAGGGAGGGAGGGCAGCAGAAATAATACTGATGCGAAATTGTGCGATTATACACTCTGGTGATCCTCAGCCCACCTGCCCAGTGTACACACACTGCTTCTGAACACAGCACCCACGGTAACCTCTCCTGTGGCCTTCAGTCCAATTACCACTTCGTTATGCATGACTGGCACAGCACAGCTAGTGCAACCATGTCTCTCTATGTATCTGCCTTTGATTTGAGATTCAGAACCCTTCTATGAGACCTGAGTGTCTGAGCTGGGGCCAGGTGCCCACACCCTCAGTGCCAGGGCTTGGGAAGAAAGATGATCTTTCTGTTCCAACTGGCCCACCACCAAAATTCACACTGTGGGGGAATCCAAGGACCAGAAAGGAGGCTCATGTTCTGAGTCAGAACAAAACCTGATAAGCATCCACTATCTATAGCACATTTCTGTAGCAAGTGAATCGTAGTCTATACCTACTGATATGTTTTTTCCTAGGGTGGTATTCTAGGTGGTCTCTAGGTCTTTTTGCTCACATACCTCTGCAGATAGAGAGGGCCTAGGCTAAAATGCACACCCATTTCTCTCAAAGAGAAGAGCAAACTTTATTCCTCTCCATTAAGGTATGTTATATAATGTATATGATCTCAGAGTCCTGGGAATGAGCCCTGTGTTTGGTCTGCTTCTCCCTCTCCCTCTGAGCTCTCTTTCCTTCTGTGCTCTCTCTCAAGTAAAATAAAAAGATCTTTGGGGTGCCTGAGTGGCTAAGTTGGTTAAGTATTTGCGTTCAGCTCAGAACGCATTTGATCTCAGCTTCCTGGGATAGAGGCCTGCGTCGGGCTCTATGAGGAACAGGGAGTCTGCTTCTCCCTCTCCCTCTGCTGCTGTCCTTGCTCATTCTCTCTCTCTCTCACTCTCTCTCTCTCTCTCTCTTTCTCACTCTCGCTCTCTCTCTCAAATAAATAAATGAATAAATATCTAAAAAATAGAATATATGGGAAAGATTTCTTATTTCCAAGAAACGGACTTTTTCAAACCAACTGAGGGTAGAGGGGCTTGGTCCTAGGAAACAGTACTACTATAGGCAAGAAAAAGGGTGGCTCCAGCATTGGTTTCTTATTTTCCAAAGTGGATTCATCCTTCTCTTATGGCTCACGTGGTCTCTGTTACTAGACATTCCCACTTCTCCCCTGTCTTGGCTCATTCCCTCCTTCAGAGATATGGTTCAGATTCTGAAGGAACTAATCTCATTGATTTGGTTCATTCTTATTCCTCCAGTGGGCAGGGCCTCATGGATCTTTGGCCAGGCTAAGGAATGAGTCTGGTGCTCACGCAGTTTATTCAACAGCCACTCATCTATGCATAAAGAATCACTACAACTACTTTCCTAGACACCTCGATTATAATGGGATGTGGGGTGTGGCGGGTACCATGTCTGACATGTTTCATAGTTCTCTAAGCGTGACCTAAAAGTGAGAAGTCATTCTGACTTTTTAGGAAACAGAAGAACTATTAGTTAATAAGTGTTATGGCTTTGTGCCTTCTGTTATGTATTATATACCTTATTGAATTCTTAATCATTTCTCTGAAGTAGGTATTACTCCTATTTTATAGATGATGAAGTTGAGGATGAACGCAGGGTAAGATGGTAGAGCTGAATATCAAATCAGAGTAGTCTTGCTCCAAACCCGTGTTTTGTTTTTTGGGTGTTTTCCCCTACCCCAGGAAACCTCTGTTGACACATTCATGACAATGCCATGAGCTTCCTGTCTTAGTTACCAATGACTTTTTGAAGAACATTTCCAATTAGGGACTTTTCTACTAGGGAACAGTTGAAAAGTAAAGTAGACGCACGTATTGCATGGAACGCTGGGTGTGGGGCATAAGCAATGAATCTTGGAACACTGAAAAAATAAAATAATGTAATAAAAAATAAAAAAAATAAACACTGTCAAAAAGAAAGCAGAGTAAGGTAAGAGGGAAGATGAAGCACTAGAGAGAGAGGTGCTTGCATTCTGAGCTGAGGCTCCTTATAGAAAAGCAGTTTTCTTTGACAGTTTACCCTTCTAATGGCCACAAACTAGCCTCATCATCAAAGCAGTGGCGTGTCCCTCCTGACTGGTGAAGAGAAACTAATTTTATGCAACCCAATGGGGCACACAGCCCATGTGGACATTTCCCATGATTTCCTTGCTTTGTTTGCCCCAAACCATTTCACTGACAATTGTAGTGATCAGGATCCTCCAAACAAAACATAAGTCCTTTGGGAGGTAGAACTTGGAGTACTTTGTTGTAATGGCCTCACAGAAAGGAAAGCTGAACCCGTCAGGAAGATTCAGTCAATTAATGTCTAGCCCTACATCTGCCATTCATGTGCTTTGCAGGGAGTTGATACTGTAGAACCTAGAAAGTCGCTGGGTAGAGAAATGGGTATATGTACTAGCACATGAGAATTTAGCACCATCTGCAATGTTAATTCCTTTCCAGATCTTTCTCCTTTAGCCTTTAATAACAACCATAACTTTTAGTGTCTCTGGACTAAACAAGCCTGAACTAAACAAGTCTGAAATCGATACAGATGATTCTTCTCCACTTCCTTCCCCAGCTCTATCTGTTACAGCCACTGTGTACTGTGGGCAGAGCTCACTGTTAAGTACTTACTAGGTTTTGGGTTCAGTCAGCAATCCATTCTTGCTAGACTACAGTGTTGGGATGTGGGGTGTCCCAGTTTTGATGGCTACATAACAATCCATTCCAAAATGTAATGCCTTAAAACATCAACATACATATTTCAATCATCAATACTAATTCAAATAGGGTTCAACAGGGTCAGCTTATCTCTACTGCACTTGGCCTCAATTAGAGTAGCTTGAAGGTTGGGGGCTATAATCATTTGGAAGATCACTCACTCAACTGGTGGGTGGGCTGAGATGACTCAAACATTTGGGGATTGAAGTAGCTGGAGCTTCTTGGACATCTCTCTAATTCTAAGAGATCTGTCTATGAGGTCTTTCTAGCATGACAGGCTTGGGGCAACTGTGTTTCTTCATGGTAGCTCTGGGCTCCCAAGATGGGTATTCTAAACAGGATAAGCCAAGAGGAAACTATGTCCTCTTGCTGACCAAGCCTTAGAAGTCACATAGGATCACTATGCCGTGCTTTATTGGCCAAAGTGATCACAGGTCCTTACTCAGATGCAAGGAAAGGAAAGCTAGAACCCTACCTCTCAGGGGGCAACGTGGTAGTCACATCATAATAAGTTACATCATGATAATAATGGTGTGTGCATGTATATGTGTGTACACATATATACACTATGTGTATGTCACATATCATGTCATATATGTATATGCATGTGTGTGTGTGTATGTGTGTGTGTGTGTGTGTGTGTGTGTGTGTGTTGGAGGGCCTGGTGGCTACCTATGGAAAATAAAAGCTGCCACATATGGTACCTGTAAGGTTAGAAAGTTGGGTGGGGGCAGGTTGGAACAGATCTCGAATGTCATATTAAAGAGTTTGTTCTTTTTCTCTTTAGGGGGCTTTTCATTTGCTGGTTGCTGGTTATCCTCTAGGGTTGCATCTGTGTAGGTTCCTCATGGCCAGCAAGCCTGCAGGATTGACAAGCAGCAGCAAAGACCTCTCATGTATCTTAAAAAAAAAAAAAAGTCTCCTTACTTGCCAGGACTTCGCATTTGATTGCTCCTCAGTACATGAAACCCAAGTCCCTGTCTGCCTAAGCAAGTTATGAGGGAGACCAGACGGGGCACGCATCTTGCCTCTCTCCAGCTGGTGCAAACCCACATGTTCTAGCACCTTGAGCTGGTGGTGATGAGGTGGCCCATGATGAAATAGACCGCTCTCAACACAGAGTACCAAACTGTCAGAGCCCAACCGGATCGACTCTGGGCTCATTGCCCACCTGCTCAAAGAAGAGGCCAACCCTACAGTGTCGATTCCTGCAGGACATGTAATGCCTAGTGTTGATTCCATCTGCCAAGGAATGCTGGATCCAGACCAAATGCAATTTCATAGTCATGGATCCCAAGCCACTAGTTGCTTCCATTCAGAGCCTTGGTCTCTCTTTCTGAAGTGTCTCCGTGCAGTCTGCCTGAAGGGTGAGATATGAGAATATAATTCGCTTTGATTGTTTTTTCTGAAACAGAGATGGGAAGAGCTGCTACTTGGGCTTTGGATTAATGTCCTCTGTCCTCCATTCATTTCTCCTTTCCCTTTTGCAACAGTGGGAATTTTGTTTATTGCTAGAAGACAGTTGTTGGAAGGAATCATGAGAGGGTTTGTTCTTCCTTCATATTTGTCAAACTGCAGACGTTCCCCAATAGAGAGAAGATACTTGTAAGAACAGGGGAAGATATTATAAATAATAAAGTCTTTCCTTTTGGACCCAACTTGAAACGGGTTATGTTTACAAGTTGGGAACTCAGAATAAACAACATCCCGAGAATAACAGTGCTGGCCGGCCCACAGATGCACATTTCATCCATAATGTAAGCTGAGGGAGGAAGGTAGGCATCAACCAGTAGACAGGTTAGATGAGCTAAAACGCTTGAGGCAGCTGCCTTAAGCCGGCCCTGCCTCCTGCAGCTGTTTCCTTTTTGTACATTTGAATCCAACCATCTCTTTCCTCACGAGCTGCAAGCATTAATGGCAGGGATGATGAGGGTCTGACAGCTGCGGGCACGGGGTGGCCAGTGCTAAGCAGAGCCACTGGGAGGACAAGGGCTGTCTGCATTTTTTGAAAATGAGAAACTGTGGCTTTGAGTAGCTGGCGTCAGTTCAGGAAATTGGTGGCTTTTTCATTTGTTTGTTGGTTTGGTTGTTTTTTTAATGCACCAAAAGGCTTTACAATGGAGATTACGCTTAGGGGGACGGGACCACGATGGCGCTGCCTATTCTGAAGCCCGTCAAGTAGACAGATGGACTCCACCGGCACACACGGAGCGCAGCGTGATCAGGGTTCCACTGGGAATTCCTCTCAGAGTGGCTGTTTCACTTTGCACTTAGAAAAAGCCTTGTAGGGCCGCGTGCGTGCCGACCTGTTGCTGCCCTCGACTGCCACTACTCCACAGGCCACACGAAGCTCGTATTTCGTGAAGATGACTCTGGACAAGTCAGGGTCCCTGTTGTCCAGTTAACTCTGGGTGTTGTGTGGTCTGTTTCAAACAGGGAGTTCTGCTGGGTGAGATCACTGGCCGTTCCAGATTCCCCACGTGTCCTACAGGCATCCCTATTTTCAGAGACGTGGAGTGTCGTCTCTCCTGTGGGGACAGAGGCCACATTCAAGTATCTGTAGCCCTTACTGCCACCACCCAGAAGCTGGCAAGTGCTGTCTTAGGAGAGCTAACGATTTACTGGCTCCTGGCTTGATTTGCAGATATACCCTGGTTAGAGAAGTGACTGTCGTCCTGCCTTATATTCTCCGTCGTGCTTTCCAGAAAGGGTCTGCTGAACTGGTTATCTGCTAATTTCATTCGAGGGGAATTCAGTAGGATGTACTCTACACGCAGATAATCCTAGCTCACATCACAGTGAAACCCAGTGTTTAGAATGTGCCTCAGGACCTTGCTGTGCCCCAGGCACCGCAACCATTAGTGGACTGTGGACATGACAATAATGATAATTAGCTCCTGCCCAGCACTTTCCCTGCACTTGGCATTGTTCTTAGGGCTTTACCTGTATTATGCCATCTGGTCCTGCAAGCAGTCCTTTCAGGTGGGTATTGCTATTTTTCCTCAAGCTGGCAGATGAGGAGCCTGAGGCATAGAGGTCAGGGAAGTGCCCAAGGTTACACATCTAGGGGGTAGCAGAGGCAAACCCAGGCGGTAAGGCTTTTAGCCACTGCACCGTATTGTTCCTTTGACAAGAGCTGGTATGAATTCGCGTTCATATGCCAGACACTCTTCATGGAAACACCTTTAATCCTCACAGCAAACTCAGGAGATAAACGCTATTGTTATTTGCATTTTACAGGTGAGGAAACTAAGGCATAAAGAAGCTGCAAGAAAGGGCCCAGATGCAAACCCAAGGGTTCTGGCTTCTGAGTTTGTTGTTTTAATCACCATGCTATATGTAACATCCTCAGAAGAGTCCACGGATGAATGGGATGTCAGTCCTGAGTCAGTTTGCATGGGCTTACATAGCAAGAGCTGCTGGCTCTTCGACTACTGTATCAAAAGATATCACTGAGATTTTCATCAAGGTTGAAAATCACGATACCCCGGGACAATCACTGGGGCTGGAGACCTGCGAGGTTTCTGCCTAAGAGGGCTGGAAAAATAGTTTGTTCTTTGCTTGGAGTATTTTAAAATAAAAACATCAAGGCCTGGAGGTATTTGTTTCTTCATAAGATTCTTTTTTTTTTTTTAAGATTTTATTTATTTATTTGACAGAGAGAGAGAAAGAGCACACAAGCAGGGGAAGCAGCAGGCAGCGGGAGAAGGAGAAGCAGGCTTCCTGCTGAGCAGGGAGCCTGAAGCGGGAATTGATCCCAGGACCCCGGGATCAGATGCCTAACTGACTGAGCCACCCAGATGCCCCATGATTTGGATACGGGAGAAGTACAGAAACTTGAGGCAGTCCTGTTTCCCTGTGCTCCCCTGCATGCAATGTGCATGGAATGCCACCAGGAGCAGCCCAGGTGGTAGGCATCTTTTAGTCTGCGCTGGCCTGCAGAAACTATGCAAAAACATAGGAAGGGGAGAAATGGGGGTGACTACGCAGGTACTTGTCTCTCCCTGGATGGCACTGGGCTGAGTGGTCACTCTCCTTCCTCTGCCCCCAGGGATGAAGAGCCGAAGGGATAACAGGAGACTCCCTTACAGATAAGGAGCCCATATTTGAACTCAAAATATCCAAGTTAAAGGAAGAAAGTTATGTGCTAAACTAAAACCATAACTCATTAGCTTACCCAAACCAGTAGGACATTTTTTCTTTTCTTAATCACTTTTTCCAGGTGGGAAAAGAGGGGGAAGCTATTAGAAGGTCAGGGAGGGGCAGTAAGAAGTATCCCCCACACTGAGAAGGCACTTTGAGACCAGAAAACAAAGCAGCTGACTCTTTACTGTTTACACAAAGTTTTATTTTATTCAGGGTAACTTACTGATGGGGAGGATTGGGTGGGCGACAATCCAGGCGGCTAGGACACTATTCTGCACAAAGTCTGGACCTCAGTCCACAGATTTTACAGAGTGAAGGGGCACGCAGAATGGCACTGTAGTGAGATCACAGGGCGTGCATGCTCCAAAGTGACCGCTTCCGTTTAGTTAGATCTTATGGTACCATCTGTGCATCAGGAAGAGGAGATATTATGTTGTCTTTTTTTTTTTTTAAGATTTTATTTATTTGACAGAAACACAGCGAGAGAGGGAACACAAGCAGGGGGAGTGAGAGAGGGAGAAGCAGGCTTCCTGCTGAGCAGGGAGCCCGATGTGGGACTCGATTCCGGGTCTCCGGGATCATGACCTGAGCCGAAGGCAGTCGCTTAACCAACTGAGCCACCCAGGCACCCGAGATTATGTTATCTTTAACAATTTACAGAGGGCCAAAATAAGGCTCCGCACACTCGGAGGCCTTGGTAGACATTTCTAATGTGTGTATATTAATCTCCAAGGGGCTGGTAACACTTAGCCCCTAGGGAGGACGTGAATAAGATGGAGGGCCCAAGATAGCTTGTACTCTCACAGAACCTAACATAGAAAATGTTTTTAAAGGAGAGAACATAATTTCCCAGAAATCTGGAGCCTCTTGGTGAGGGATTACCTATGTATTGAGGTGGCACAGCATTCCATCACTTCCATGGGTAGGACTTCAGCCCTCTGGATTTGTGAAACTGGAAACCTCCATAAAGATATGCATGTTTCATAGAGCCTCCCTGAGCATTGTTCTTGTGGCCAGGAAGTGGATCCTGTTTGCCAGATGGCATTCCCGGGGTGAAGGAAGGAGGAAGTCTTCAGGTTACACGATGATGTCTTCTCAGGGACCAACTTGTCCCTCTCTTCCACTCATCTAGGTATTGAGCACTGCGAGGAATGCAAGAAATTCAGGCTGTAGACAGAGACCGAGTCTGGGTAGGCTGGAGAGGAGGCACTTGATGGGGATTTACAGACATATACATAGGAATATGACACTCAACTTGCAGGACTAATTTGGGCATTGAATAAGCATTGTGTCTGGTCACAGTAGGAACCTGTTACTGCTGTTTTCACTTGAGAGTGTTCTGGCTGCACCACTGTCACCCCTACTGGATGAAAAGCCAGGTTGACTGAACTTATCCAGCTGGTTGTGTGGGTATTCTTCCTTTTTTAAAAAAACTCATTTTATAATATTATCAAATATAGCACACACAATGTACAGAAGACATAAATAACTGCATAATAAAAGTCATAAAGCAAAACATGATGCAATTATTATCATGTAATTCCTACCCATGTTAAGAAATAAGTATTGGGGCACCTGGGTGGCACAGTTGGTTGATGACTTGGTTTCAGTCAGGTCATAATCTCAGGGTCATGGGATCAAGTCTCAAGTCCGGCTTCAGGCTCAGCATGGAGTCTGTTTGAGATTTTCTCTCTCTCCTTCTTCCTCTGCCCCTTCAGCTTGTGTGCTCTCTCCATCTAAAATAAATGAATAAATCTTAAAAAATAAATAAATAAATAGATATTGTCAACACTCATAAGTTCTCACCTCCATTCCATATGCCCTTTCCAGATCATACACCTTCCCATCTTACAAAAAGTGACCTCTATCTCTTCACCGAAATGACATTTTTGCTTAATTAA
Source organism: Spilogale gracilis (assembly GCA_004023965.1). Taxonomy (NCBI): domain Eukaryota; kingdom Metazoa; phylum Chordata; class Mammalia; order Carnivora; family Mephitidae; genus Spilogale; species Spilogale gracilis. The sequence continues at coordinate 30,972 of PITA01012798.1, read as the reverse complement.
TTGCTTTATTATATGAATCCCCATGTAATATATAATATCCATCAAAATTATTCTGTCATCTACATTGAAATGTTACATAAATGGAAATATTTATTCTTTTCTTCCTGCTTCTTTTTTTTTTTAAGATTTTTTTTTATTTATTTGACAGAGAGAAACACAGCCAGAGAGGGAACACAAGCAGGGGGAGTGAGAGAGGGAGAAGCAGGCTTCCCGCTGAGCAGGGAGCCCGATGTGGGACTCGATCTGGGGGCTCCAGGATCATGAACTGAGCCGAAGGCAGTTGCTTAACCAACTGAGCCACCCAGGCGCCCCTCTTCCTGCTTCTTTTATGCATCATTATAGTTGCTAGATTCAACCACATTATTTTTGAAATAATGGCATATCTATTTTCATGACTATATAATAGCTCTTAATATAAATATGTTGCATTTTACTATTTATTTTTCTGTGAATAGACATTTAGGTGTTTTTTAGGTTGGGTCAATGAGGGACAGTGTTGGTGCATACATATTTGTATACGCATTTTGGTGACATGAGCTGTAGGGTATATCCCTAGGAGTAGAATTCTTGGGTCACAAGATATGTATATATGTAATTTTAGTAGGCCCTGCCAAACTTATTTCCTAAGTGGTTGCACCAACTGACTCTCCCATGTGCAATGCACAAGTCACCATTACTTCACAGCTTCATGGACAGATGGTACTGGTCATCTTTGAATGTTAGTCAGTCTGGTAGGTATGCAGTTGTATTTAATTGTGGTTTTGGTTTGCATTTCCCTGACTACTAAAGAGGTTGGATAGCTATTCATCGTTTATAGTCCATCTGGATTCCTCTTTGTGACGTGCCTGTTTATCTCTTTGGCTCATTTTTACAATTGGGTTGTCTATCGTCTTCCTTAATGAATTTTATCCAAATGGATACTCAACTGCCTCAAATAGCATTTGTTCAGTGGTATCCTGGAGCTCATGAGAGTTGATTGTTAAAATTTCAGGAGTTTTGTGAGAAGATTTTTAATGTTTGGGTAGCTTGAAATAAGCCATGCTGGAAGTGTTGGCACTGGGGATATTGACAGATTGACACACCGGCTCCTTCCCTCACCTTCAGTCCTCAGAGAGTCATCAGCTACTACACCAATGGAAAAGACCATCTCTTCTGCAACTACCTTAGTTTCATCTCTGTCGTAAATCCTGTCCGTTTACGTATAGACTTATTTCTATGCTATGTCTTCTGTGTCATTCTTTTCTTTGTCTATCCCCATGTCAAAACCATACTGCCTTATATATGTTTTTTATTTTTTATTATTTTTTTTGCCTTATATTTTCTTAGGACTTTATTTACTTATTTATTTGAGCGAGCGAGAGAGAGCACAAGTGGGGTGAAGGGCAGAAGGAGAAGCAGACTCCCCGCTGAGCAGGAGGCCCAATGAGGGGCTCCATCCCAGGACTCTGGGATCATGATCTAAGCTGAAGGCAGATGCTGAGTCACCCGGGCCCTCACCATACTGCCTTATAAACTGTAGCTTTACAATAAGTCTTGGTGTCTAGTAGAGCAAGTCCTCTCACCTCCTAAGATTATCTTGCCCATTCTTGACTCTTAACATTTAAAATTTTAGAATCAGCTTACCAAGTTTTTAAAGAAAAATTTTTTGGAATCTGTCATTTACCTTTGGCTACAGTGTTTCTTGCCTTGCAGAACTTTTTTTCTTGGACCGTCTCTTTTGCTTCATTATCTGTTTATATATCACTGTTCCACAGAAATATCATGCCAGCCACAGATGCAAGCCAAATAAAATTAAAAATGTCCTAGTAGCTGCATAAAAAAGTAAAAAAAAGGTATGAAATTATTTTTAATGACATATTTTATTTAGCCCCCATAGCCATTGTATCACTTCAACATGAATTCAATATATAACAAAATTTATATTCCTTTTCTCATACAAAGTCTTCAATATGTTGGTGTGTATTTTATGCTTAGAACACATCTCAGTTGAAACTAGCCATGTTTCAAGTATAGTTAGCGATGTGTGATTAGTGGTTGCCATATTAGAGAGCTGAAGTCAACATTTTTGTTAAGCTCTGTGGCTGATTTAGTCCTACTTGTAAGGGCTGGCCCTCCCAGGCTTGGAGCAGTGAGGCATCTTCACTTAGTGGTTGCAACCTCAGCATCTTCTAGCTCTATGTTTTGTTTGGCTTACTGATATGCAGTATTTTTGTGTTTAATATTCTTTACATATTTTGCAATTTTGGTTTGAATTTTCTCTCTGACCAACAATTGTTTCGAATACATATATATATTTTTTAATTTTGAGGTGGTGAAGTTTTGGAGTTTTATCTTTCAGTTTTCTTGTTCTATTGTTACTTCTTAGTTATACGGCATTATAAATAATCTATGCTATACTTTTTGAAAATTTTTGAAGTTTTCTTTGTAGCTTAGAATAGTCACTGTGATCATACCATTAACCTTTGTAAATAAGGTGTTACTTTTTAGAGTGTAAATTGTTGATTGAGTAAATGTTAACAATTTGAGCACCTGAAATAATTTAAATTTATAAAAATATCATACATATGTATGCATAAGTGTGTGTGTGTGTGTGTGTGTGTGTGTGTGTGTGTGTCTGTGTTTAGTTTGGGAGCCAGTGTAATATTTCATTTTAAAAATGAGATTCAGTGACAAAAAAAACATGTGAAAGCCACTAGCCTATATGACCTCAAAGGTCACCTAGAATGTATAAAATATGAGTATAAATTTCGGAAGACTCTAGAGTGATCGGAGGAGAGATGGTAACAGAGTATACCTGAAGGATTTTTTTGTCTCACTTTCCATTCCTTTTCTTTTTTCTCTCCCTACAACATGCTAATAAAAAAAGTCTAGATTACACAGACCCAGGCAGGTGTTACACCAGTCTGTTATCAACAACTGAGAGCACATCAGTTTTTAACTGGTCTTAGGAAAAGCAAAGGTGCAATGAAAATTTAATTCTCCTAGACCTTGGTTCAAAATGCATGTTTCTGTCTGCATTGTAAGGAACAAATTTTAATTAGCTTGATCTCATTGTTTGGCCATGCATTTATAATCTTTTTTCATACTTTGGAAGCAAAAATTTTGATGAAAGAAATTGGACAAATAATGGAAATCTTGTCTGAGCAGAACAAATCGCAATTATCAAATACATTGCGGGATGACTGGCATGCAGCAGCTGGGGAGAGAAGAAAAAAAATTCCTTTCCCTAACTTGCCCCTGTCTGACCTGGCACAGTCTTGTGCTGCATACACAGAGAGCATTTCAGAGTGGAAAGGGTTTCAGGCAGACCTGAGTTTGAATCTTGCCTCTGACCCTTTCTGGCAGGTCACTTATGTCCCCTGATCTTCAATCATTTCATCTGCAAACAGGATAATGACATCCACCTTCTAGCTTCATGAGGATTGAAAGAAATGAATTCTGTGAAAATGCCTGGCATGCAATAAGGGCTCAGGGAATAACCAAAAGAGGGGTCAAAGAATCGGTGGCTGGGCTGGATCCTTGTGAGCTTCCCATCTTGTTTGCTATAGAGAAGAATGAAGGGAGCAGAGCCCTGGATGAGCATACACGCTGCTGGTGGTGGTGAGAAGGTTCTTCCTGGAACTTCTCAGTCCCTCTGGGATAGCAAATAACCAGCACCTTTCGCAAAGCAGTCCATCGAGGCCTCTGATGTGCAGTTATGAAAGCCTCCGGGATCCTCACATACCCCGTGTGTTTTGTGGGACAACTTCAAGGCCACGAGGTCATTTAGCTAAGCAACAGTGCACTAATGAGGAAATGAGTTATGAGTTTCCCAGCCAGCAAGTAGGTCAAATAGCACACGTGAAGGGGTAGTTTGACACAACATACTATTGAGGGAGCTGTGGAGAGGTGTCAGAGAAGGAGAAGAGAGAGTTCTAGGTTTTGGAGTTTGTGATTTAATGCAGAGAACACAAATAGACAAAATAACTATAACCAGGTATGACGTTCATCTTAAAGAACCAGTGGCCACACAGCAGCCCCCCCTCGCTTTTTATCGTAAACAGTGTCAAAGTCAAATATTCCCTGAGGTCCTCAGACCATGTGTTCAGCTTTGGGTTCAGAAAATACAATCACTGTATCTCTATGCATATCATTCAGGACTCATTTCTAATGCCTGTGGTGATCCCAGAATTCTCTCCGTGTTAGGAGTGTGGACTTAGGGTTTGATAGATCTGGGCTAATTTTCAGATTCTTTGGTGGCTCCTTTAAGGTCGTGGGGAACCACTGATCCTCTGGACACCCCAGTTTCTTCATCATTAAAACAATCACATCCCAGTGGTTGCTGTGATATTTTAAGGATGGTTTTCAGCACAGAGCCTCTGCTAGAACCTTAGGGGGGACGCATAAAGGGGATCCATTTTCTTCCTTCAAGCTGGTGGTTTTCCACCTGGGGCCATTTGGTTCCCTCAAAGGACATTTGGGATGCCAGGAGGAATTTTTGACCATTCAGAGGCGGGTGGGAGTGCTTGTAGGTGCTGAGCACTCCCCGGTGCATAGGACAGCCTTCTGCTCGCTCCAATATCTATGATTTTGGAATTATTAGCTGAAATAGGCCCATTAGAGATTTTCCTCTCTCTGAAGAAAGGGATAATGCCCTGATCCTTAATGCCATTTTTATGCTATGTGTCCATTGGGATGGCCTTAGTGTGCTCTCTGTGAAAAGACGCATCTCTGATGGGGCAACGTGGAGGAGTGGGACATCCTAATCCATACACGGTCCCCAGTTAAAGACTCCCCTTGGCCGCTGCGGGGAGAAGGACCTGCCCCGAGGAGCGCAACCTGGAAGAGAGAGCCGCGCTGCTCCCACCTCTCCCCAGCTAGGCGGGCCAGGGCGGTCCACAGAACAAGGGAGGCTTTGGAGAAAGGCAAGGCTTTTACGGGGCTGCCATTAGCTTGTTTGGGGCTGACTTCGTGAGGGAGCGCACAGCCCAGCGGTGCACTGGGAACACCCCGATAGTCGGAAGGCAGGGCAGCAAGGAGGAGAGGGCTTGCTGGCTCCCCCAGGGCGGCGGGGTCAACTGGCTGGCCGCGGAGACTGGCACCCAGGTCCAGCCTCTCCCCAGCTGACAGTGGCACAGCGTTTGAGGGAACAGCCGGGCAGGGGAGGGCAAGTTCGTCTTTGCCACCTCCGCCCTGGAGTGCATGAAGCCCGGGAGTGTATCCCAGCTTCCGCCCCGCCGCGCCACCCGGGAATGCGCGTGGGTGCAGGCGGTCCCGGCTGGGTCGGCTGTGGCAGTGTGGGCGGCGGGGTAGGTGGGGCCACCCGCTGCCCCGTGCTCCTGAGCCAAGATTTGAGTTCGGAACCGTGCCTGCGTGCTGAGTCAAACCCCGCGGCTGGGCTGGGTCTGCAGCGGGGCCGCCCAGCACGCCGAGCGCAAGTTAATGATTAATTTCGGACCCCTCGGCCCCCAGCCGCTCCGGGCCCCTAACCACCCTCCTTCGCTGCAGGAGGGTGGTTAGGGGCCCGCGAGCCGCAGGCCACTGCGAGGGGGGCCGTGGGGGGGCATCGGGGTGCGCTGGCGCTGCGAGAAGGGCGGCGCTAGTGGGAGGGGGTGTGAGTGCTGCAGGAGTCACTCCCCGCGCCCGCAGGTTAGAACCTCCTTCCTCCTCTCTCTCCAGGCCTCACTCAGACACACACACGCCAGACTCCACCCCCAGGCGCCTCCCAGGCCCCTGCTAGGTTGGGCTACTCCAGGAAGTTTCCATGAAAGCACCAGAAATACGAAGTTACTTTTTCTAGGTGATTGCGAGGGAGAACGCTCTGGGCCCTCCTCGGTGAGTTGCAGCCCCAGAACTGGGGGCTGTGCTGGGAGGAGGAGGAGGAGGAGGGGAAGCTGAAGAGGTCTTTGGACTTGGTGGCCTGGTTTTCATCCTCATGGCTTCACACCGGGGCCCCAGCAGTGAGTGCACCCATATCATCGATCACACCCATGTCCCCGAGTTCGAGGTGGCCACCTGGATCAAAATCACCCTCACCTTGGTGTACTCGGCCATCTTCGTGGTGGGCATTCTGGGGAACAGCGTCACCATTCGGGTCACCCAGGTGCTACAGAAGAAAGGCTACCTGCAGAAGGAGGTGACGGATCACATGGTGAGCCTGGCTTGCTCGGACATCTTGGTCTTCCTCATCGGCATGCCCATGGAGTTCTACAGCATCATCTGGAACCCCCTGACCACGCCCAGCTCCGCCGTCTCCTGTAAGCTTCACACTTTCCTCTTCGAGGCCTGCAGCTACGCCACCCTGCTGCATATCCTGACGCTCAGCTTTGAGCGCTATGTGGCCATCTGTCACCCCTTCAGGTATAAGGCTGTGTCGGGGCCCTGCCAGGTGAAGCTGCTCATTGGCTTTGTCTGGGTCACCTCCGCCCTGGTGGCGTTGCCTTTGCTTTTCGCCATGGGAATTGAGTACCCCCTGGTGAACGTGCCCAATCACCCACGACTCTCCTGCAACCACTCCCGAACTCGCCACCACCTGCGACCAGAGACCTCCAACATGTCCATCTGTACCAACCTTTCCAGCCGCTGGACGGTCTTCCAGTCCAGCATCTTCAGCGCCTTCATCATCTACCTCTTGGTCCTGGTCTCCGTGGCCTTCATGTGTTGGAACATGATGCAGGTGCTCATGAGGAGCGGCCAGGGCACGGTGGTCGGGAAGGGACAGCAGCTGAAGAAGTCGGAGAGCGAGGAGAGCAGGACAGCCAGGAGGCAGACCATCATCTTCCTGAGTGAGTCCTGGGTGGAGGGTGACCTGGGTGCCGGCTCCCCCCAACCCCCCCCCCCCACTGCCTGTCCTCCCCAACCACAAGTCTTGCCTTTGCTGAGACTGAAGAGGCATTGATCTGAACCTCTGATTGTTTCTTTTGTATGTTTGGGAACTTGGGTTCCAGTGAAAAGAGCACTAGGTTAGGAGTCAGCGTCTGGGTGCGTTCCGGAACAAGCAGTTCTGTGACTCCGGCAAGTGACAAAATATCTTGAGTGAAATGGAGTTAAATACATTGAGAGAAGTGAGGGTCAGATTAGGTAACAGGGGAGAGGTGAAAGTCCTCTGAAGAGTTCTGTGGAGATAAAAGGGGGCATTCTTCTCCAGCCCTGTTTACCCTGGAGAGCCTTCCTCAGGCACTTTGATTTTGTTCCCATTTTTCTCCTCCTTGGGAGAAGCAGGGCTGTCAGGAGCACACACTGTCCAGGCTGCCTCTGCATCCCCCCCGTCCCCCCACCCCGAGAGTTAACTACCCAAGGCCTGAGAAACTAGAGCTCTCAGACACGCGCTGCTCAGGGTAGGGCTGTGGTGGTTTTGTTCCTTATCAGAACTGAGAAACATCGCAGGGACTGCAGGCCTGTTTGTCTGATCCAGAAAATCTGGTGTCCCAGATTCCTGGGACTTGATTGATCATCCAAAATACGCAAATCCGTGCAGAGAAGACTGTTTTCCAAGCTTTTGTTGTGGTGCGGACCTTTCAAGTTGGTCCTTGTGCGTGTCGGGGAGGAAGGAGCCCACGGTCCACAGGCCCTTTCCAGTGTGGCATCAGGGAAAGGAATAAATCATGGTGCTGTTTGTTTTGGTGTGGGAAACCTGAGTAACAGGTTTCAGGGCCAGGGGTTGACGCGACCGAAAAATTTGAAGGCTCTTGAAGAGGGATGGAAAGAACCTAGTCTTGGTCCGTCCTGCCCCGGGTTCTGCTGTGTCCCTACAGAGGGCTTGACCTGTCCGTGTCTGTGCGAAATGAGAGGAGAGAGTTTGCAGTTTCTGGATGCCTACACAACATCAGGGACTGTGCTGGGTGGTTTATGTTTCCATTTCATAGAGGAGGAATTTGAGGCTTAGAGAAGAGAAGATCTCGTTCAAGTAAGTGGAGTTCCCACAGTCTGACCTCGCTTCTCAGGGTCAGGAGAGGAGAGGCTCTGGGTGGCTTGCACCGGCTCACGTTGAAGAGAAAATGAAACAAAACAGGACTTAGAGAAGGTGCTACCTAGATTAGGTTGGTGGTGCTGCTGCCTCCTAGGGCCAGCTTCTGTGGAAGTTGGCATTAAGGAGTTTGTAGCAGATGTTGCCACCTGGGGACTTGGGAAGGCATCCAACACAACTCAGTCTCTCTCACCTACCTCCTGCTACCCAGAGTAGTCCAGGAAGGAGTGGGTTGTAGATTGGCTTGACCATTCATTGAAAAGCTAGTTCTCTCTTCCCTCATATGCATCTAGGTGTATCTCAAACTTTTAGCAGTAATTTATACTTTAGTGTGAATGAATCCTTCCTCTCTCCCTCTGCCCCCATTTTTTGTACTCTCCCCCACTCTGATTTAGGAGTTAAGGTTTCATTTGACCAAGGAAAAATAATTGATTTATCTTTGTTCTCTGCGGGACCAATCTCTGTAGGTTTTTAATTATTATTATTATTTTCTGAGCACTGTTGTTTCCCCCCACACTGGGTATTGTTCCAAGTTGTAGTCAGTCTTCATCTGTAGCATCAGATTGGAGTGCCACAGATTTTTACTTAGAGATGAATAGGACCTTGGGGATCATCTCATGCAGTTAGCAATTGCCTGCAATGAGTTTCTTCTCCCTGCTGCTCTCATTCTTTGTTTCTAGTTCTCGCCTTCTTTCTTATAACAACTATGTATTAATCGTCCACTGCTTTCCCAGGCATAAAGATTGTTGACTGGCGATCAGGTGCTCAATGTGCGATAATGTCTTGGGGGAACTTACCGTTTTTTTTGTATTTTAGCTCATTTCCTCTGCAGTGGGTTTTCAAAGCAGTTCTTGCAAATGTCCCCTTCTCCTAGTGAATTTCAAAAAGCTTTTAAAAATAGGAACCTCACTAATTAACTCAAGTTAGGAAATAAATTAATGGAGTGAAGAGGAAGGAATCATGGGCTGCCTCCATCAGATTAATACAATGCAATTTACTTGGTGGGTTTCATAAAACTTGGGCTTTGGGGCATTTTTAACCCAGAACAACTGAATATATAAGTCGTTTACAAATCGCTGAATTTAGTATAGTGATTTAGCTATCTTTTTAGCATTTCGGTTAACAGATGTATCAAATTAAAACAAATATTTGCTCCTTTCAAACACATTTTGCATTTAATGTGAAATGTAAATGACGACATAGCACAAGATGTCTTTGGAGCTCTTGGGGCAATAAAAAAACAATTAAGGATCCCCCCCCCATTGTTAAAAATGCTAACTTCTGCACAACAGGAGCAAAATTCATAAATCTACCCAAGAATAAGGAAGTCTGTAAAAAAATATTAATTTTCCTTTCAGCAGCTTTTAGTGTTGTGTCTCAGTCTGGTCGAGGTGCTAGGCCGCGTGGATCATGAAAACAAATTGGGAAATCAGGGAGAGAAAGAGAGGCGGGGATGCCTCTCAATTGGGTTGCAGGAAAAACAATAATAATGTAAAAGTGCACATTCTGGGAAACGTGAGTGTCTCTTGCTTCTCATCAGCTCAGTAAGAAACCAGTACCAGGCATATTTCCTTTTGCAAGGTAATGGCTCCTACGGCCACGGTAATACTTACCTGATGCAAACATAGGTTGTTGGTCGGGAGAAGGAGAACCCCTGCATTTGGTTCTTTATTCCTTGGACGTTAAGGATAAGCTATAAAAACCTTCCTTTCCAAAAGTTTTCCTGTACCTTCCATTTTGTCTTTCTGCCTCTCGCTTGGAGTTATTGACGCTGTATGTCACATCTTCGTCCTGGAACTTACATGTTTGTTCTGTTACACTCCTGGCCCGCTGTCAGATGTCACCTACCCAAAGTGGAACAAGAGAGAAGTTTAAAAGAAGTGTAGTTTTAACTGGCAACTTTTAAGAGCACAAGGTCATTGGGACTAAGTCACAGTAAACTCCTAGAAAAAGACAGTTTTACAGATAATCGTGAAATTACAAAATTACAGAAACATCATACAAGATTCAGAACTCTATAATAATTACACCGCTCTGCATTGTGATTTGCTGTCTTGAGTCGAGGAAAGGGGAGTTGAATGCAGCGGCAGGAATTACAATGTCAACTTGGGTTGCTTGTAGAAGAACGTCTTGAATATGGGCATCAGCCGTCATTTGTATCTGGGCAGAAAAAACATTAAGAGTTGCCGCAGTAATGGACTGCTCTAAAAAGGGGATTGGTGTGTATTAGGTATGTGCAGAGTGGTCAGGGAAAAGCAGAGAACGAGCTGAGAATCGCATCCCCTGCGCCCTCAGACCCTCGGTTTAGAGGTCATGTCTCCTGTGTGTGCAAGTCAGAATGCGGGCTGCAAGGAGGGGCAGCCGAGATGGTGACTGTGGATCCTCTTTATCTGAGGACAGTTACTACCTAAAAAAAACAAAAAAACAAAAAAAACCTGTTAAAATTAGCTCCTTAGAACTGAGCGCCAAATTTCACGTGGAAAAAGGTTTGATTGGGACTTCATCGTGCCAAACAAAAGAGCAAATCATGAAAAGAAACTTGTCTTCTATTTTACGAAACGTTGCTTATAATTATATATTAATTCTCATAATAATTTTTCCAGAATGATGCAAGTGCGGCTTTTTTTGAGGGCATATTTTTTCTGACAAAATTACGTGATCGCCTTTTTGTTTGATTTTCTCAACAAGATGGTAAAGAGGGCTTTCTCCCAAGGGCTTCTCCAAATTCTTTGCCATTCAAATCACCCTCACTGAAACGCATCATTCTTGTCAATTTTCTTGTCATCCCCTGGCATCATTCTTGTCAATTTTCCATTCTTTCAGGATTAACTGGTCTAATTTGGCCAGACCTTCCTTTGTCAGTGGCTTCCCATGTGATTCATGTTTTCCTAGCTCCCCTGTCTCTGATTTCATGAAGTTCTGCCCCTTACGTGCAGACCGTACCTCCAAAATAGAAGTAATTGAAAAATCAATCCCTATACCCTAGTGTATATTTACTGATTACATGAAAATGGAGGCCTTAAAATGCTTCTAAGGTGCGGAATGCATTTTAAATAGAGCTGACACTTGAACAACAGAGGTTTGAAATGCATGGGTCCACTGCCATGTGCAGTTTTTCCAGTAAATACGGTACAGAACCCTACGTGTATTTTCTCTTATGATTTTCTGAATAGTGTTTCCTTTTCTCTAGCTACTTTATTGTAAGAATACAGTATATAAGACATAACATTTAAAATGTGGGTTGATCATCTGATCTTGCTAAGCCTTCTGGTCAAAAGTAGGGTATCAGTTCAGTTTTGGGGGAGTCAGAAGTTGAATGCCCTTCAACAGATGAATGGATAAAGAAGATGTGGTCCATACACACAGTGGAATATTGCTCAGCCATAAGAAAGGATGGACGGGAGTGGAGGAGCTTACTTCTTTTTGCACCAAATGGATGGGACTGGAGGAGATTATGCTAAGTGAAATGAGGGAAATATGCTTTTAAAAAAAATTGAATGCAGATTTCTGAGTAAGTGTTGACATCCCTAATCTCTATGCCATTTAGGGGTCAAATGTAGTTGCTTTTACTTGATTAGTTTAAAAACTGATCTTACAAGCATGTTTATGTCATTAAATTTCTTTCAAAGACTATTTCTTCGTCATAAAAGCTTACGCCAGTGCAGTCTCACAGGGAAATATCCCTGAAATTAACTTAATGAATTTTTAAATGTAATATTTTGACTCATACGTTTGGATATTGCAGGAAAAAGTTTTGTCTCAACTATTCGGATCATCACCTCCATTCTGGAAGAGAATTTATTGGTGTAGATGTGGCTGTAATAAATAGTATTTCATGTATATTTTTCTATTTGTGATATCTGCCATAAATTGCAAATGTCCTGTGATCAGCCTGGCACACAAATATAATAATGCTGCTTTCTTTTTATAATCAGGCTGTCTCAAAGATTTCATTTCTCTGTTGGAGAGATGCATAGTTCCCGTGCACGGGGATATTGGAATCCCAGTCCCCATTCATTAGCTTGCCTTCATCTGTCTTAGTTGCATGCCTCATGGGGGCTGCCAAAGTGTAATAAGACAGGAGAAGCCTCAGTTCAGCAAAGTATTCAGCTTATTAATGCTAAAACCACCCAGAATAAGGGCCATTTATGAGTGGAGACAGCACAGCACAGAGGAAGAATATTGAATTAGGTGTCAAGCATCCCCTTCCTGTCCCACTAGACAGGGTCCCCTGATCTGTCACTCGGATGACGCTATCATTTCACACTGCCTTTTCCTTTTGTCCCCCTCTGCTGCTCTTCTGGAACCCTGGGACAACCCGACCCACTTTCCACCTCTACTCTTTGCCTTCTTAGCGCTGGACGGAAGACTGGTCATCATGGCTGTGTAAGGTCCTGTAAACAGATAAATGTTCAGGCACACCTGGGCTCTCTCTCTGGTGAGCACCTTTCTTTGCAAGCACCTTTGAAGAGCATGAGCTTCTGGAATGCCTTTCCTACTTTGTTTCCAACCAGTGTGCTGTCCAGCTGAGAAACCTTGAATTGACACATCCTCACTGGAGGAATAGCCACATGGGCTCCTTGCCCTCCCCAAGCTGTCCTTCTTCATGCCACAGCCACTGGGACCTAACGGGTTCCCTCAACCCCAGCCCCATCACATCAGCACCTCGAAATGGCTTCCCATGCCTCTAATGTCAGGGATCACCGTCCTTGACGTCAGGCCCCTCGTGGTCAGCTGCTTCTCCGACTCAGCTGAGGGCATTCTCCCCTTACATTTGTCAGCATGTCTGTCATGATGAAACACCACAGGTGAGCCGCTTGAATAGCACATAGTTACTGTTTTCACTGTTCTGGAAGTTTAGAAATTTGAGATCAAGGTGCTGGTGCAGCTGGTTTCTGGAGAGACTTCCTGGGTTTGCACGTAGCTGCCTCCTCACTGCGTCCTCACTTGGCTTTTCCTCTGTGTGCAGACATGGAGAGAAGGACAGAGAGACAGAGACGGAAGTACCTCTGGCATCTTTTCGTATAAAGACACTAGTCCTGTTAGATTAGCGCCCCATCCTTATGACCTTATTTAACTTAATTGCCTCCATGAAGGTCCCATTTCCATTTACTGTCCCAGTGGGTGTTAGAGCTTCACTGGGGGGACATGATTCAATCCATGACACCCTTTAATTGCTCTACCCCCTACACCCCCGGCCCCCTTCAGTTCCTCCTATAGCTCATGGTCAGGCTCCCCCCTTCCACCTGGCCTTGGTGCATATTGTTTCTCCTGGCTGAAATACTCTTCTGTCTTATTCAGTGTTCTACCTGCCCCTCGTCTGGTCCCTACACTGAGTTAACATCTGCAGATCTGTGCCCCTGGGGGAGCCTGGCCCTTCCTCCCACACTTGATTAAACCTCCCTTGAAACAAGACCGTCCCAGACAGACGGTCAAAATTTTACTTTTATTTCTTTTCTTCTTTACTTTCTTTTTTCCTAATTTTTTTTTTAGAAGTTGAACTGTGAGATTATTTGATTGCTATTTTGCTTCTAAGTCCTTGAGGGCAGGAGCTCTCCTGAACTTTGCTCCACACTATACCTCCATCCCAGGATAGTCCTCACACACAGCAGATGTGCAATGGCTCTTTGTGGGATGGCACAAGTGAATGAATGAGCCTCAGCTTGGAATTGGGAAGTGATATTCTGTTTGCCTCGAGCATGTGCTTCTCTAGAAGTGTATCATACCTCACAATCCATTTGGTCAGTCTGAACCTAAAGATGCCTCTCTGAAAGGAATCTGATTCCTCCCAGTGTCCCAGACAGACGGTCAGGCCAGCGTGAGGGACATGCACGATTTTCTCTCTCTGGAGCAAAGACAAAGTCTGTGTTAATCAGCACCAGGTACCAGCTTTCACCATATGCACCTGCCAGAAGTAACCATGGAATGAAAGGGATCAGGGTGATGTTAACAGTCCTTGTTAAGCTCTGTTTAACAAGATGTTAATACAGAGAGACAGCTCTCACAGTGAGTTCTTAGCCCCTTTGCCACTTGTTAATGGGGGAGGGGACTCAGGGTCATGGGAAGAGGATGCAGTGGGGGTAATATTAAAAAAAACATTCAGCCCATGTTTTCTTTTGCTCCTTAAATTGCATGCACTTGTAACCATCTCCTTCCTGTCTGAGCCAGGAGGCTTCTCGCTCCAGGGGGACAAGACACAGGAACTGCCTGGTACGAAGGTAGGATCTGTTTTCAGTCCAGAAGCTGGATTGCTTGAACTCTCTAGCTAGACGACTGTCATGAAATCCAGGCTTTCGGACGGGGAAGAAAGAGCCACTAAACTGTATACGTCTTCCTTTAGTGGATCTCCCGCTCAGCCTGGTGGCCTAGATGACGGCCATGCAGCCAGTTCCAGGCAAGACCATAGCTGAGGGCTTGAAGCCTCTCCTTGGAAGCCAGTGGAGGGTGTTAGGGAGGAAAGCAGCTCAGTTAAATTGGTGGTGCTGCCCCTGGGGTGAGAGCATTTTTTGCATTGTGATTGGAGTCAACGTACAGGCCTAGACATACTCTCTTCATTGGGCCACAGTCCTGGTAGAGCAGCTGTTGCTAGTTAATTCCTCCTGACCCTTGGTTTGTTTCAGTCTTGTTGCTGTCGCAGACCTCCATGGCCAGAGACTGATTCTCCCTCCACTCATCCTCGGGTTTTACTGGCACAGAGGCCCCAGCTGCCCAGCATTGCTTCGGCTCAAGTCGGCAGGCAGCTCCAGGTTGCTGAGCTAGGCCAGGGTAGCTCTAACTGTCTCTGTGTGCAATGGCCTGCTTGTTCTTCACAACTTTAAGTGCCCCTTCTTCTGGGAAGCCTCCCACACTGAACTTCCTACACATGACGAGCTGTCTCAGACATCTCTCAGATGAGGGCGTAGATGTGGTCTCCCGACTATTCTTGGAGCTCTCTGAGACCAAGGACGTTGCACACTCATTTTTTCAAGCTTCCCTACTTAAGGACTGGGGACACAGTGGCTGTGTACTTTGTAGGTTTGGGGATTGAAATCCCTTGATACTGGTGGCTGCTCCTGGAAAGGAGGGAAACCACATAAACCATGATCCTTGGTAAGTCACTGTGACCTTATCTGCCTTTTCCCTCTCCTTCCCTGTGGTAGGCAGAAATCACAGATGGCTCTGGAAATTCCTGGCCTCTGGTGTACATGCACCTGCTCTACTTTCCAATGGAGGCGTTGCCATGAAGGGACTTTGCAGAAGCAATTAAGGTCCCAAATCTACTGACCTTGAGATTTTCCTTGTAAGCTTAATCAAGTCACATGACCCTTTATCTCTAGGTCTAGAGGTCAGAGACACGGAAAGCCAGAGATTCAAAAGGGCTTGATGGAGAGATTTGATGAGCACGAAATTCTCCACACTGGCTTTGGACTTTAAGAGGATCCCTGGTTGGAAATGTAGGTGGCCCAGAGGAGCCAAGAGCCAGTAGGTAATGGGGACCCAAATGAGCTCAGGCAGATTTCCCCCAAGAACCTTCAGAAGAGAACACAGCCTGGCCAATAACTTGAGAGCCTGAGCAGAGATCCCAGCCATGCTGTGCCTAGAGTTCTGATCTACTGAACTGTGAGCTAACAAATGGATTATTGTTAAGCCACTGACTTTGCATTAATTTATTATGTAACAGTTGAAAATGAATACATTCCCTTAATTCTGATAAGGGGACTCCAAGGTAAACATATGTCCTGCCTTAGTTATTTCTTTCAAGACAGGCCTAATCTCTGAACCTTATCTCTAATAAGTCTCACCTTCTAAGAACTGCACCCATGGTTTACTTCCCATTTATTGATCCCCTATGAAGTGCTCTGTGAATAGGAAGTTTACCAAGCTCCAGGGCACCATAGAATTTTCATTAGATGGGTGCCTGGGTGGCTTAGTCTGTTAAGTGTTTGCCTTTGGCTCAAGTCATGATCCCAGGGTCCCGGGATCAAGTCCTGCATCAGGCTCCTTGCTCAGGGGGAAGCCTGCTTCTCCCTCTGCTCCTTCCCCATCCCCCTGCTTGCTCTCTCTCTCTCTCTCTTTCAGTCTCTCTCGTTCTGCATGCTCTCTCCCTAAAAAATAAATAAAATCTTAAAAAAAAGAATTTTCATTAGATTTTTAGATTTTTATTTAGGGAATTCAAAATGTATGGGTTTGAGTCCCACCAGCTGGATTTTTTGGAATCTTAGATACCTCTGTTGTCAGAGGAAGACTGTAGTGGATTGATCTTCTAATGATCATTCTTTTGGGAGCTCTTTTTCCTCATAGCTTAGTACTTAGTAGGTGCTGAATCAATGTTTGGTGAAGCAATGAATGTCTGGACTGCTTTGCTGCTTCCTGGAGCCTCCCTCATCAGCTCCAAGTGGAAAAAATGGGGAGGGAGCCAAACCCGATGCTGAAAGCCAGTCTGACAAGAGAGATGCCTTAGGCTAACAAACTTTTACCATTTCTGACATGAGGGTTTCTGCCAATAGAAAAACTTGACAAAATTTCCTGTTTGCATTTCCTGAGCCATTCTGGCAGCGAGAGGCTTTGTAGAGTTCTCCTCACACTGTGTTACACATCTCAAGGGTGGCTGGCTACTTGGAGAGCAGCGGCATTACCAGAATCTGACAGATGGGGATCAGGGGGCAAGGTTTCGGTGGCAGATCACTGTTGTACTTGTTAAATGTCTAACTGGCCACGAACCCAAAGGCATGCAGAAATGGGAGTCAGGCCTAGCTGGGAGCAATGAGGTTCACTGAACTTGGAGAGAAGAGCCATCTTCTTTCTCAGTGAAAGGGGATAAAAATCCAAATTACCTTAGACATAAAACACTACACATGGGATGTTTGGGTGGAGCTGAAGTCATTTGATCCTTGACTTTATGTGTTATTATTCTTTGGAGGACATGATAAACTCAGCAGAAACAAAGCTTTCTGGGAAGTTTATGGGTTTGCTTTTTATATGCTGCAATTCTAAAGGATTAAATATCGCATTGAAATGACAGCTGCATGTTTTGTTTATTTAAAGGAGAGCTGATGGGTTGTCACTGTTTTTCGAGTTCAAGTTTGTCTGTACAAGGGAGGCAAATGGGAGGCCTTGGTGATTGAAGGTTGTTTTCCAGAGAATGAAAGAAACTTCCATGGAAGTAGGCTGTTTTACTCCTTGGCTTTGGGGTTTCCTCATTGCTGAATCTCTTGGAAGGCCCCCTTCCTCTGAGAAGCCTTCCTGGACTGACTTTCTCCTGTTCCTCCAGCAGGCCTTTGAGTTTCGTTTTGGTGGTTGTTTCCTCAAATATTTCTGAAAGCATAAAATGTACAAGGTATCATTTGGACTGCAGAGATCAAGACACTAATTTACCCCTTCAAGGAGCTTGGCATTTCTTGGGTTGGGGCATCAAGGTATGGACATGAGCTTTATAGAAGGAAACCTAAAAATACTCTTGATGAAGGGTGGGGGTGGTGGCTGTTTTTGAAGTAAGCTGGTTCTTGGCTCCAGAATTTTTCATGGAGGAATTAAGTGGATGTCACTTGCCCCAGAGATGTTGTCTACAGTCCTGCTTCACCGTGTGATGTATGGATTTGCGGTATCAACATCAACTGGGAAATTATAAAATACCGAGTTTTGGGCTGCACCCTATACCGACTGAATTATGATCTGTATTGTAAGCAGGACCCTGTGGTTGCTACACATGTTAAAAGTATGTTCTTATACTTTTGTCTACTCTGAGGGGATTCTTAACTCAAAAGGAATAGAAAAGGACGAGCCGGATATGGCTAAACTCACTGTTTGTAATAAGAACTATGAATAGCTTGCCTGTTTAGTTGTAACAGGTAAGAATTTGCTGCAAGATACTTGGCCTTCAAGAAACTACACGTGACTGTTTGTTTATTTATTTATTTATGTGTTTATTTATTTATTTATTTATTTTTAAGTAGGCTTCATGCCCAGTGTGGAGCCCAGTGTGGGGCTTGAATTCATGACCCTAAGATTAAGACCTGAGCTTAGACTGAGTTGGATGCTTAACTGACTGAGCCACCCAGGTGCCCCTCACATTCCTCCATTTAAAAAAAATTTTTTTTAAAGATTTATTTATTTATTTTGGAGAGAGAGAGAGAGAGAGAGAGAGAGAGAGAGAGAGAAAACAAGCATGAGCAGGGGACAGTGGGAGGAGAAGGAGAGAAACTCAAGCACACTCCCCAGTGAGCACAGAGCCCTACAAGAGGTTGGATCTCATGACCCATGAGATCATGACCTGAGCAGAAATCAGAAGTTGGATGCTTAACTGATTGAGCCACACAGGCACCCCCACATTTCTTTTTAAACAAATTTGCACCGTAGCCTCCATTTGCAGAGTAGTGAACATTCCGTTTTGGTCAAGTGATGGGGGGTGGTGAGGCTTCCCCTTCCTCTTGTGGTATGAAGATTCAAGCATTGTGCCGCCAAAGCTGCACTGGGACAGGGACCAGCCAGCCAAGGGACCAGCCTGTGTGTCATAGCACCGTCATGAGGGCAGAATTACATCCACTTTTCAGAATTGCTCTAGGGAATCCCCCATTGAGATCTGAGCCAAGATCTGACTCCAAACCATATTCTTTCCCTAAACAGGAAGACAGTCTCTTAAGAGAGGATGTGTTTTAGCTCGGGGACTTTTTGTGGACAGTAAGGGATGGATAAGAAAAAAACCACAATGCCAAGTCTATGGTACGTTTGTCCTTCTTTTAGTCTACCTGACAGCACTTGAATATCCTTATTGTGTTTGGAGGATTTCCCTCTCTTTGAGCCCAGCTTCCCCACGGTAGTGGTCAGAAACCTGCTTTCCCAGCATCCCTTGCAGCTAGGGTGCAGCATGTGGCCTGGGCTGCATCAGTCACCTGCATTGGCATGAGACCCTCATTTGGAAGAGAGTGATGGAAAGACACAGCAACCACATGGAATATCCTTGGGAACAGGGCCAGGGTGTGACAAAGTGGCACTGAGAAAGAGCAGTCACTTTTAGAGCAAAGATGGAGGAAATAAGGGGAGTATCCTAGGGCAGATGTTGGCAGTGCCTCTGTGGGAGGCTCTCCATGGGCAGTTTGGTGGGATAGTCTGATGGGATTCTTGGTTGCATACCCAATTCTCTGGGCCCCCAGGGCTTATGTAAAAACCAAACTACTACAAAAAACCCCCAATAGCTTCATTTCCCGTTTAAACTGGGATGGGCTTTGTTGTTTGCACTAAAGACTCTATGTGTAGACAATAGGTGATAGAACATTTGGATTGGAGTCGGGGGCCTAAAGGGGAGCAGTGAGTACTGAATCTAGATTGGAAACTAGGCAGAGTTGAGGAAGAGGGAAGTCAAGAGCTAGTGTAAAGGATTCACACTACATCCTAGAGGCAGTGGGGAGCCATGGAAGGCTTTAGAGAAGACTGATAGGAAGGAGGGCAGGAAGACTAATGTGGCCCTGGTGTATGTTTGCAGGCAGGGGAGGCAATGTGGTGCCATGATGGTGAATGGACAGGTTTGGATGTGAAGCGTCATGAGAGGTAGTAGTTGTCAACCCTGCTCCAAAGAATCATGTTCCACACATGTTAAACCACGCCCCCCCCCATTTACACCAAGCTCTTCGGAGGTAGGGCTTCGGCATCTGTATTGTATCCTCCCTGTAGGTGATGCCAGTGTGGGGCCAGGGCTGAGAGCTGGAAAGGAAGGGCCTGAAAAGCAGGCTGGGCTTGGAGAGTTTTTTTGGTAGCTGTACCAAGGTTCTTTGACTGCAAACCACAAGGCCTGATCTTAACTTATTCAGAAGTAAAGGATAATTTCTGGAAGTGTAAGGAGTAGCTCACAGAGCCAGAGGAAAGGCTAAAGAACCAGGCTGTTCAGAGACCGAGGCGAAGAAGTTTGTGGACAGCCTGCTCGGGCTCCACCATCGAGGTGAGATTAGTTTCAGGCATCCTCCAACTTTGTCAGATTCTCAGGGGTAACTCTTCCCGGGCTGGACTGGGTTATGCTGTGCTCCCTGGGGCGGCTGTGAAATAGGGCAGTGCCAGCAAGACTCCATGTGATGAGAGGCATGGTCCCCACGGGAGAGCCCCTGATCGAGCCCTGGAACAAAAACAACAGACCTCCTGCAGGGCCTTATGAAACTTGGTGATTGGTACCATCATCGTTGAGTTTTTTATACTCTGTTCTTGTGGGTTATCTCTCTTACCTCCTCCTGTCCCTTGCTGAGGTTTCCCAGGGGTCGAGTCATCTTACCATGCTGTTGGAGGCACAGGGACAAGGGACCAGCAGCAGAATCTCTCCCTCCCAAAACTCGGCTCTTGGGAAGTGGGTTAATGCCAAATCCATGAGGAGGGTTTCCTGCCCAGGAACCTGACTCATTCGGCTGGTCGCTGACCAGGTATTATATTGTAGTTTGGCATCACCGCAAGATCAGTTTCTATCTGGACATCAGCCTTGAACACAAAGGTCTCTAGCAGTGCCTCCCAGTCACACATGCCCTTTGCTTCCTTGGACATTTTCCACTTAGGTCCTCCTATGATGCTGGCCTTCAGCCAGGACTCCTTGTTTCAGGTGGAGAAGCCCACCTTTGAGGTCAAGTGTATTTACCGTGCAAAACAGCATGTAAATGAGCCGCATGCAGTGCCTTCTGCAAATTGAAAATGTTATGTAGGAAAGAAGAAAGTCACTTGTGAAGTGTTTTGTGGAGCAGATGTTTTAGTTTCATGTTGGAGCCCTGATCCATCTTTGAGTTTTCGATCAGCTAGCTGCCATTCCTAGGGCAGTGACTGTTTGCTGTCCTAGCACGGTGAGAAGCAGGGAGGCTGCTCTCCGAAGCACAGTCTTCCGGTCTCTCCTCCTGGTGCTGGTTCCAGGGTGGGAGTCGCCAGCACCTTGAGCTGTCTCTGGGGAGCCTGATGTGAGCTGTGGACAGGGAACAGGTGGTGGGAGTGGGACCCGCATGGCCTTCAGCGTCAGCAGACAGGGCCACGCGTGCGCAAGTGCTTGGTCTGGATTGCGTTATGATGGCAAGAGTGGTGTGTTCCTTCTCTGGGACTCCTGTTGCAAAGTACCACATCCCCGGTGGCTCAAGATAGCAGAAATGTGTGCTCTCCCAGTTCTGGAGGCCGGAAGTCTGAAGTCTGTTTTACCAGGCCAACATGAAGGCTCAGAGGGAGAACTCCCCACCCTTGACTTCCCCAATGTTGGGTGGCCGCTGGTCTCCTTGGCTGAGGCCATGTTACTCCAGTCTCCAGGGCCAGCATCTTCTGATCTGTCCCCGCGCCATCTTCACGTCGTCTTCTCCTCTGTGTGTGTCCATCTCCCTGTGTCTCCCTCTCCTAGGGGATCCATCTGAGGCGTGATGGCCCACACCGGTCATTTAGGATTATCTCTCTGGACCAAGATCCTCAGCTTAATCACATGTGCGAGACCCTTTTTCTTTATCAGGTAACATTTACGGATCCCAGGGATGAGGACCCGGTATTCTGGGAGGACCTTTCTCAGTCCATTATAAGGGGGTACATGTTTGCAGAGGGTATAAATTGAACGTATTACATGAGCTTAACTCCTGGACTATAAAGGTACACCATGGAACATGACAAAAGGCATATGTTCTGATCTCCTTTCCATCACTTCCAAGTATGTGTGACCTTGGGCAGAGTGGCTCAGAATTTCAATTTCATCATCTCTAAGTCGGACAGACGCCAACCTCAAAGGCTGATCTGAGCTTCAGTGGGGAGTCAGTGGCGGCTTCAGGGTACAGCCTGGAATGAAGTAGGTCCTCCATAAAATCTACTTTTCTGTCGTGACCTTGTCCTATTGCAGAAAGAGTTCAGGTCGGGGACTGGAGAGAACTTTGGTTTGCTTCTTGCAAGCCCATGGGTGTGTCATCCTCTGTGCATCTCAGCCTATCTCTTTGACGAAGCCTGGAGGGGGTGAACTTGAGGAGCTGTCTGAAAAGTCTCCACAGGAATAACACAGAAGGGGGATCTGGGTTGTAGTCTCCAGCACGTCATGGAATAGAGAATCTGTGAGGTCTCCTCTCTACTGTAGAGATGCATGGTTGTTTGCACCTCACTCCGTCACACAGCATTGCCTGGGGCAGTGTAATTATGTTTGCGCTTTCTTTTCACAGAATATAAGTGGTAGCCGAGGAGAGGTGATTCTTGATGGCTTTGAGGAGCCTCTGGAACATTCTCGGGTACCCCTAGCTGTGTGCTCATCCTAGCTGGGGAGGTTCTGGTCCAGAAGCTCCCTGGGGTCCCTACACTTCTGAAATTGTTTGCCTTTGACCTTTCCTCTGTGGGAAGTTACTAGAAAAGCAAGAGCAGCTCCAGGCCCCGGCAGCCCATTCTGGGGGAAGCTGTTGATAGATGAACATGCTGATGTTTTCTTCACGCACCTGTAAGGCCAGGGCATTATTGGCCATGGCAATCGATATATCAAAATGAATTTTTGGAAGAGTGTCATCAAGCTGAGCTTTATTTCCAAACACACACACACACACACAAACTCTGCCCCAGGGAGGGAAAGATGATTTTCAGTGTGAAATAAACAAAGTTGATGGCTGAGACATGACTTGCGTCTTGCTACTTGATCTGAGATGCGAACATTGTGATAACCAATTGTTCCCAGAATCCACATTCCCGACACCCATTAAAACGCACGGCGCTGAAATCATGTTCTCTCCATTTTGCCCGTTTTAATAATAATAATGAGAATGTTAAAATGACATTCTGAATTTATATTGCACTTGTCTGCACGGCACTCTGAGCACTTTCCAGACAGTGTCTCGTCAATCCTCATCACAAAGCAACGCAGTATTGGTAGCAGGTAATATTAGCAATTATATTCAAGTTAGTGAAGAGCCCCCTGGGCTCGAAGGAATTCTGGGGATATGGGATAATGCTGCCTTGTGGGCGGAGAAGTGGTGGAACCCCTGAGTTCAGGTCTGGCCCTCTGCTTTGCTCAGCTCTCCCCGTCTCCGTTTCTCAGTCAAATGGGATGACGATGCCCCTCTTCTCAGCAGTAGTGTCAAGTGGGAGGACTGTGAGTGCGAATCCTGTTAGCTAACTTTGTGGTCTTTGCATATTTGCTTTGTGCTTGGTGTTCTAAGATGCTTTTGCATATCCATTCATGGAATTCTCACAAAGACCCTCAGCGGTGCCTGTAGTAATTTACTCTACAGATAAGCACGATGAAATGCCCCAGGTTAAGGAACCTGCCTAAGGTCACACTTGCAATTAAGCAGCCGAGGTTTGACCCCAGGCAGGTGGGATCCAGATCCTGAGGTGTTACTCCTTTGTTAAAAATGGCCTAAAGGGCACCTGGGTGCCTCAGTGGGTTAAAGCCTCTGCTTTTGGCTCAGGTCATGATCTCAGGGTCCTGGGATCCAGGCCCACATCAGGCTCTCTACTTGGTGGGGAACCTGCTTCTTCCTCTCTGTCTGCCTACTTGTGATCTCTCTCTGTCAAATAGATAAGTGAAATCTTTGGGGAAAAAAAAAAAGAGTGGCTTGGTCTTTCTTTCTTTTTTTTTTTAAGGTTTTATTTATTTATTAGAGAGAGAGGGAGCTGAAGAGAGCACAAGTAGGGGGACCATCAAAGGGAGACGGGGAAGCTGGCTCCGCGCTCAGCAGGCAGCCCGACGCGGGGCTCCATCGCAGGACTTCGGGATCATGGCGTGCGCAGAAGGTAGACGCCTACCTGACTGAGCCCCCCAGGTGCCCCGTGGCTTGGGCTTTTCTACTGCAAGTAGTAGACAAATGCACACGTGTATGCTTGCACACACAGCAAACAGAAGTCTCACCAAGCTCACCAAGCAGGACGTGCCCACTGTTACCTGAGAATGTGAAATGTGGTTTGGTGTTTTCTATTTATTTCATTAATGAAAACGCCGGTCTGAGTCACTAAATTGATTTTATGATCATGGGTAAGATGACCTACAATTCGAAAAGCTTTGCAGTGTACCCTACGCCTCGTGGATGCTCATGGGAATGAGTTTGGGAAGGCAGAGGTGGGGTGTGTGTTGTGAGGACACGGGGTTCAGAGGAGGCCAGTTAGTATGAGGTGCAGCTGTCAGGGCCTGCTTAGCCTCAAGGCCCCCATAAAAGGCTCTGAAACTCCCTGGTGACTTAGGCCTCTACATATCTAAAACCCCCTGGTGATTGATGCCTTTACAAGGCCTGTGTTTACCGAATGAGGGCAGATAAGTCAAGGAACCATCTGTGCATCTTGCTTCCTCGCTCCAATTCCTGAAATGTGTGGGCATTTCAGGAACTGGGGAGGGGGCTAAAATGTTATCTCACCCAACCAGGAAAATTACTGTGTAACTCATGCTTGCTGTTTGAAACGTATATAAACCCCTAGACCCTTGCGTTCGGGGTCCTTGCTGAAACCCGCTGCGCCGGGCAGATGCTTGGACCCCAGCTAGCTGGAAATAAACCTCGCTGTGTGATTTGCGTTATCCTGAGCGTCCTCGGTTTCTTTTGGGGGAGGCGGTCGACACTGGACTTTAACACAGCCGTGGGTCTGCCCTCAGTGTGGACTCCTGGGGTGACCGATCTGTGTCTGAAGGAGTGTCCCCAGGCCTGTGGGTAATGGCCATCTCTCAGTCCTGTCCTGCCGTGCACTGTAAGGGTCTTTCTTGTCTCCTCAGCCTGTGTGC
This sequence comes from Spilogale gracilis, assembly GCA_004023965.1. Lineage (NCBI taxonomy): Eukaryota > Metazoa > Chordata > Mammalia > Carnivora > Mephitidae > Spilogale > Spilogale gracilis. The sequence goes on along the minus strand of PITA01012798.1, from coordinate 6,379 downwards.
TTGGGCTTCACCTCTGAGGGAAACCGAGGCCTTTACGGAGCAGCCATCATGTGCCCGGCTCAGAGTTCCCGTGCTCTGTCTGACAGGACTCCAAAGAAGCGTCGAAGGCCTGCTTCCTGACCTGAAGGAAACTGTAGGCCCTCAGGAAGACAAGCAGACGGGTGAAGTTCAGAGAACCTGAGGAAGCTGAGAGTTGAAAGGAGTCAGATAACCTTGGATTCGAGTCCTACTTGCCCTCTGCTAGTAGCGAGACCTTGGACAACACGCTCACCCTCTCAGAACCTCTCTCTCTCTGGCGACAGTTGAAGCTCGAGTGAGAGAATGATGAGGGAGGTGCTTGGTGGAGCATTAAATGTTAGGGGGATGTGAGCAGCACTTGTCCGAAGCAGTATTGCCACACACGGAGGACCTGGTGTACCAGGAAGCGGCAGGGGTGAGGGAAAGGGATGAGTGTGCTCTAACAGTCAGTGAAGACTTCCTGGAGGAAGCAGCATTTGAGTTGAATCTGAAGGGGCATTTTCAATTCCTGGCCAGAAGGATCCTGGTCGCCCTCGAGGGGTGGGCAGAGATATGCAATCTCTGACTAGTCATGTCTGATTCATGCTCATGTATAATCAGGTCATAACTTTGACTCAAATAAGAGGATTCTGAGCTGCTTTCCTAAGTTTTACCCACTCTGTTGGCCTGAGGGCATGGGTATACAACCTGTTCTTTTGCTTAGGCCAGGGGCCAGCAAACACATGGATAAGACCTATTTCTTATAGTTTGTGATACCTATAATGTAGGCCTGTTTTTTTTTTTTTTTACTACTTTAAAGAATTGTAGGGAAAAAAAGGGAAAAGAATATGTGACTGACTATGTGACCCTATTAAGGCCTAAAATATTTACTACTTGGACCTTTATTTTATTTATTTATTTTTTTAAAAGACTTTATTTATTTATTTGACAGAGAGAAACACAGCCAGAGAGAGAACACAAGCAGGGGGAGTGAGAGAGGGAGAAGCAGGCCTCCCACCGAGCAGGAAGCCTGATGTGGGACTCGATCTTGGGTCTCCAGGATCATGCCCTGAGCCGAAGGCAGTCGCTTAACCAACTGAGCCACCCAGGCGCCCCACTACTTGGCCCTTTAAAGAAAACGTTGGCCAACTTGTGCCTTAGGCCCCAAAGTGCATGATCATTGTTTTCTGTTGAAGGCCTGACTTAGTTCTGAATCACCCTTTACGCCTTCTTCCTGTCCTTCTGCCACATCCCGAGGGCCCTGGAGAGAAGTGGGAAATGTGCACGTAATTGCTCATTTTCTGGCTGCAGGGCTGTCAGGAATTCCCTTGCTTTCCTCTCAAGCACGTGAATACCTAGCGCTGAGCAATTATATATTTAGTTCTTTCGAGGCGTGGCACATCAGTGATTGGTGCCAAATGCCAAAATGCTGGGCTACAGCCGCGATGCCATTTATTATAACATTCATAAGAATATTCCCCCGTGAGGCAGCTTTGCAGCTTTCCAACATAAATAACCCAGGAGGCCAAATTGCAAACATGATTTCTCTTCATGCTCCACCTGGCCGTTTGTAATAAGCAGGCAATGTGAAATTTGATCTTAAACATCTTGAACAAGCGGTTCAACCTGGAAAATCCAAACATTATTGGGCCTCTGCTTCATTTTAAAAATCAAAAGAAAACCAAAGGTGAGTGGCTACTTGGTGTGTGTGTGTGTGTGTGTGTGTGTGTGTGTGTGTGTGTGTGTGTTTTAGCAACGGTACCTTGATGACAAGCTAATGTACGGCTCAAAAATAAAGTTACTATGGGTAGAAATAGCCTTTCGGATGCGCGGAGACAATATGCCAAGAGGCTCTTAGCAAACGGCTGTGAAGGAGGATGAATTGCTTTAACGGCTCTGTTCAAAATATAGAGTCGTCCTGGGCAGGCGGCTCAGCCGCCGCTGTTCTTGGCAATGGTGGGGCTTTTGTTACAAGAAGATTAGACACCTTTGGATGGGTTTGAGATTGTCCTTGTCTCTTCCATATAGAGAAAAGCAACCACTTAGCACAGACAGTTGAAGAGACCTTCCGATTGAATGCCTTCCAGAAAAGGGATAGTTTGGGGAGAAACACTTTAATTTGCTTGCGACGATTGTTTGGGGACTTGTTCTTGAAGTGGTTTTCTTCTGGTGCAGGCTTAGATGTTCTGAAGAGGTAGTGATTTTTTCTTTTTTTTTAAATGCTAGGGAACACAGAGTAGTCATCCAATTTTCTGAGTCCTCAAGCCCGTTTGTTTGACCTAGGGCTTTTCTGCTGGGTTGTTACAGAATATCGGGAGCCCCAGCTAGCACGAACTGCCCCCCGCCTGCTGCAGGCACCCAGAGGCAGCAGGCTGTTTCCCACAATTGTCTAGACGGGGACTGGGAGTCCGGGATGCACGGTCAGGGTTGGTGGGCTGCACCCAGCTGACGCCGGAGAGCAAAGTTCTTGTCTCACGGAGTCCAGGAATGAATCTTGCGACCACGGAGAGTGAGCAAAGTGATAGAAGTTCATTAAGCAGGGATACAGGGAAAAAGCAGGAGTGGGAGGGGTCCCAACGGTATTACCAGTGACGGCTTTTACGGACGATCTTTTATAGAAAGCTGATCAGGGAACTTTAGTCTGTTTAACGTCGCTGTGGATAGCATCACCGAGTAAGGACTCGTGATAACACCTTCGATGGCTTACTTCCTTTTTAGGGTCCGGTAATTCTTGGTTGGTCACGAGGAGCTGTTATAACAACACCTTACCTCTGACACCTAGGACAGGATGGTCTCTGGTTTGTCCCTGTATCTCTGGCTTCCTTTCATCTCCTGCCTTTTGAATTTTGTAAGGCTGATCCCATGGCCCCCTACCTATCTCTCGCTGCCTAGCCCCGGCTGTCCCTCACTCACAGACACGACAGCCGCTTATGCCACTCCTACCCCAGCAGCTCCGGACTGCAGGACCCCACCCAGCAGGCGAGGCCCCGAGGCTCAGCCCTTCTTGTAGGGAGGCAGCTCTGCGTCCCACTGCGCTGATGGCAGCTCACCAACCCCAGCCTTCTCCAAAGGACAGAGTCCTTTTCTCTTGCTGGTGCCATCCCTGGAAGAAAGGTGGAAGAAAGGTTGGGTGAAGGGTCAGCAACTGTTTTCAGGTGGTGGCTAATCACAGTGGGTACTGTTAGGGCAGGAAGTTCTGTAAAGCAGGGCGCCTGGGTGGCTCAGTCATTTAAACATCCGACTCTTGATTTCGACTCAGGTCAGGACCTCGGGATGGTGATGTCCCTCCTCATGGAGACCCCAGGTGGCTCTTTTGGCTCTGTGCTCAGCAGGGAGTCTGCCTCTCTCCTTCTCTCTCTACCCCTCTCCCTGCTTGCTGTCTCTCAAAGAAATAAATCTTTTTTTTTTTAGTTCTGTAAAGCTCCTTCCCTCTGGCCCACAATAGGCTGAGCTGTGCTTCTTGGCTAGACTGGGCCAAAATGTTGCTGAGAAGGCAGCATGGGCTGCTGGGCTGCAGTCCTCCATGGGGGTGTGATCAGAGAGGCCTGCACAGCTTCTCAGGGGAGGGGCGTGGTGAGTGGGGTGATAGACTGATAGAGGGAAGGGGATAGCAACTGGGGATGCCTTTGACATTAGTGTGAATTCCAGAAGTGGGCGAGTAAATGCCAACCCCTGCTTGGATTAATGACTTGATGGGCACAAGAGATCAACCAGTTAAGGAAGCTTAATGACGCTGGTGTCAGGGCCAATGGGGAGGAAGGGATTAATGGCAAACACAGCTTAAGTACTTCGTAGCATATTCAGCTTCGAAACTTTTTCATTCGTTGGGATTAAAAAAATGGTCATAGGTTTGTCATTTAAAAAAAGAGGGAGAGAGAGATGAAAGTGTCTCCGTTGTAGCCAGGCCCAGGATGGCGCTGGGAGACACATGTGTCCTGAGAGCATGGGGACTCTCAGGACTAACGTTCCCTCTGGCTTGTCCTCCTTCGTCCTCCTGAAGGACACGCTGTCCTCTGTGTTTTGTCCATGTGAGTCAAGGCCTTAGCAAACGAGGATTACTATTTTAGTTCAAAGCCCAGGCAGGCTCACTTCAGCTTGTAAGAAGCCAGCCTTGAGTGGCTATTACTGTTCTTCATTTCTTGATCCTTTCCAAAAATGAGATGATGTTCTTGTTTCCTGCTAGCCTCTGCTCTAGGCCTCAAAGCCAGAGGAATCCCACCTCCCCACCCCCCACCACCCTGTGCTCCCTAGAAGCTTCTAGTACAGGAAATGAGAAGTGTATATAAGCAACTAGGAAGCAAGACCCCATGTGGTACGGTGGTCAGGGCCCACAGTTCCTGCTGACAGATACATTGCACCCCACAAGTTACTACATAGACTCTTAGTTTAGAAACTGGATTCATTTTCCAGTAGACCCCTTGTTTTCATGCATGAATGCATTTTTTTTTCAATAGCAGATATTCAGTGAATGTCCCTTGGAAGGAACTGAGAATATGGGAAGAATAAGACTTGCAGTGTCCCTCAAGCAGAGAGATTATCGGTACTGCAGAAAGCAATGTGATGGATGCTGGGGCTGGGGCTATAGCCTGAGGGTTCTGTTAGGGGTACCAGGAGGGCTTTGATACATGGGAGTCACTAAGACACCTAAATTGCTTAATTCGTTTTCCTCTTCTTCTTCATAAACTCTAAGCTTCCATTTCTTCAGTTTGTCCATTGTGCTAGGTGGTAGAAGGAAGTCAACTTGTTTAATTTGAATTTATATGTGATTAGGTTTTATAGGGGGGTGTCAGTAACCCCTGAGAGGGAATTTTCTGTGTCTTCATGATGTGACACTCAGATTCTTCAAGGTCTGGCCCTGGAAAGAGGCTCTTCTGGCAGAAAGGGTCATCTACCCTGTGCTCTGACTCAAGTTCATGAGTGAATTTCTCCCTTCTTCTTGAGATTATTTTGCTTCTGTGTCCATCACACCTACTGCCGGTGTGTTGTGGTGGAATTCTCTCCTAGAGACCAGGCTCTAAAGTCAGTGGAAAGGCAAAAGGCCTGCATGGCCACAGTTGCTCCTGAAAGTTAGGAAGGCTGCACGTTGGAACCCAAATTATCCTCTTTTGATGAGTCCAGCCACTTTTCCTTTCGTGTAGAAACAGATCCTGTGGTTGTTCATTTGGAAAGCAGGCAAAATAGTTGGGTACAAGAAACAAAGAGAAAAATACCAGTGTGAAACATTAAAACTGCACTCGATGTGGTGCTGGCTTACACTCTTAGAGGCCCTTGGGGACAGGAGCCCTTCGAGGTCAATGCTGATTCCCAGAAGTCATCTCAGACCCCTTCCATGCCTCAGGGATGTGGAGAGTCTGCAGTTTGGTCCTTTTATGTGGGTCCCAGGGACCCCAGCCCTGGGCCGGTCCTTTAGAAGGGTCTACATATCACACACACACACACACACAACACACACACACACACACACACACACACACACACACACACACCCAGTAAACGCAGATGCTCTGCCACTCAGAACCTGGTTTATGACCTGTCACTTTATTTATTTATTTTAAGATCGTATTTATTTGAGAGACAGAGCACACACACAAGCAAGAGTGGGAAGGAAGGGAGAGAGAGAGGGAAAAGCAGACTCCCCCCAATGAGCAGGGAGCCCAATGTGGGGCTCAATCCCAAGACCCTGTGATCACAACCTGAGCCAAAGGCAGATGCTTAACCTACAGAGCCACCCAGGTGCCCCTTTGACCTGTCACTTTAAAGAATTGGTCTCGGGATCTGTAGAGGGCTCTTGCTCAGTGGGGAGGCCTGCTTCTCCCTCTGCCTGCCGCTCCCCCTGCTTGCCCTCATGCTCTTTCTCTCTTTCTCTCTCCGACAAATAAATAAATCTATAAGAAAACAACATGTGCTCTCTTGCCCGTGATTATCAAGGAAGGCTCAGGTCCCAGAGAAATGCTTCCCCACAGCTCTAGCTCTGTGTCCTTGAAGCTAGGTGAGCGGGTCTGATCGTCTGCCTGGACGGCTTTGGGTCAGACCACTGTAAGAGTCAGATGCTGCTTTGGAGTGCTGGGGAGAGGAAAAAGAGGAAAAAACAACTGTCTCCCAATTTTCTCCTCTCAGACAGAAGAGATGCAGTGGATTCTTGTATAATGAATACTGGTTTTCTACTAGACCTGACTATCCATTTTCTTGCTTCTCTTTTTCTGGTGGTGCTGATCACCCATTCCCTTCCCTTCCCTTCCCTTCCCTTCCCTTCCCTTCCCTCCCCTCCCCTCCCCTCCCTTTCTTTTTTCTTTTCTCCTTCCTTCCTTCCTTCCTTCCTTCCTTCCTTCCTTCCTTCCTTCCTTCCTTCCTCTCTCTTTCTTTCTCTCCTTTCTCTCCTTTG
>PITA01012797.1:6837-60392 GCA_004023965.1 Spilogale gracilis | reverse complement strand
CTCCTCCTCCTCCTCCTCCTCCTCCTTCTTCATCTCTTCTTAATATAGCATTACCCTGAGATGCAGGAAATATTGTTAACTTTCATAACACACAAATCATAGAAACTTAGCCAAAATGACAAGACAAAAAGATTCTCCCCAGAGGAAAGGCCAGAAATATATCACAGCAAGGGACTTGCTGAAAAGAGATATAAGCAGTAAATCTGAACAAGAATTTAGATCAGCAGTCATAAGATCGAAACCATAAGACTATGCTTTTTGGGGAAAAAAAAAAGCATAGAAACCAAAAGAGACCCTTATTTCACAGATAAAAGACCTAGAAACTAGTCAGGTTGAAATAGAAAATGTTATAACAGATATAAAATAGATTGGACATAATCACAATGATGACTGAAGAAGCAGAGGAGAGAATGGGTGATAGAGAAGGTAAAATTACGGAAAATAATGAAGCTGAGAAGAAGAGGGACAGAAAACTATTAGCTCACTAAGGAAAATTTAGTGAACTCAAAGAGTCCATAAAGGGAAAGAATATCTGTATCATAGGATTCCCAGAAGATGAAGAGTGGGAAAAAGAGACACAATGTTCATTTGAACAAATTACAGCTGAGAAGTTCCCTAACCTGGAGAAGAAAGCAGGCATTCAATCCAAAGAAGCACAGAGAACTCCCCTCAAAATCAAGAAAAACAGTTCAACACCAGAGCATATCAAAGATAGAGAGAATTCTGAAGGCATCTAAGGAAAGACGGTCCTTACTTACAAGGGTAGACACAGAAGGTTAGCAGCAGACCAGTCCACAAAGATCTGGCAGACCAGAAAGGAGTAGCCTGATATATTTAATGTGCTATGTGGGAAAAATATGTAGTCAAGATTACTATATCCAGCAAAGCCATCATTCAGAATAGGAGAGACAGAGTTTCTGGGACAAACAAAAACTAAAGGAATTCGTGAACACTAAGCCAGTTCTGTAAGAAATAATAAAAGGGACCCTTGAGCACAGGAGACCAAAAGTAACAAAGACTAGAAAGGAGTGGAAACAATCTACAGGAACACAGATAATGCAATCACACTAAATTTATATCTTTCAATAATTACTCTGAATGTAAATGGATTAAATGCTCGAATCAAAAGACATAGTGTATCAGAATGGATGAAAAAGCAAGACCCATAGATATGCTGCTTATAAGAGACTCACTGTAGACCAAAGACACCTCCAGATTGAAAATGAAGGGGTGGAGAACCATTTATCATGCTAACAGACATCAAAAGAAGCTTGTTAAAAGCAGGGCAGCATGAATTTTGTAAGGTAAAAATAGAGGGGAAAACTAAAGGAAGCACTCAAAATGTAAACACATATTTTATTTCTGTGAAAAATATTAATGACTTTGAAATCTATTTAATTTTTAATTTTTTAAAGATTTTTAAAATTTATTTATTTAAGAGAAAGAGAAAGTGTGTGTGTGTGTGTGTGTGTGTGTGTGTGTGTGTGTGTGTGTGAAGGGAGAGGGAGAGAGAATCTGAAGCAGACTCCATGTTGAGCACAGAGCCTGATATGGGGCTCAGTCTCACAACTTTGAGATCTTGACCTGAGCTGAAACTAAGAGTCAGAGCTTAAACAACTGAGCCACCCAGGCACCCCTGAAATCTACTTTTATAAAAGTTAATATCATTTGACAGCTTAGGAACTTGATATTCTTAATGAAAAATATAAACAGTCAAAATGAAATCAAAATTACTCAAAGATGCTATTTAAGTCTTCCCAAAATTTTAAAAGTATAGTCTATAATTTCCTCTATCCCCAAATTATGATAGAATCAAAAATAAGTACTTACTTTAGGATATAGTGAGAAGGTAGAGAATTTAAATTTATGGGATAAATGAACAAGTTTTAGTCTGTAGGATCAATCCAGTAGATGGTAATGAGTCAACCAGTAAGTAGAAGAGAGTATTTCAAGGGATTTTTCTTTTTTTTTCAATTCAGAAATATTTGTTGAAGGCACTGGGATACATTAGCAAATGGACACTGGGATACATTAGCAAGGGAAGAACCACTACCCTCAGGGACCTAATGCTTCCATAGAGATGAAGAGAAACAAATACATAATAGGAACTAATATTTTAAGTTAACTGGTAATGAGTACTCTCTAGTGAAATGAAGTAGGGAAAATGAGAGAAAATGCTGGATGTAGTTGGAAGTTTAAATTTAACTTTAGGGGGCAGATGGCTCAGTCATTAAGCATCTGCCTTAAGCTCAGGTCATGATCCCAGGGCCCTGGAATTGAGTCCCACATTGGGCTCCCTGCTCAGTGGGAGACCTGCTACTCCCTCTCCCACTCCCCATACTTGTGTTACCTCACTTACTGTCTTTCTCTGTCAAATAAATAAATAAAATATTTTAAAAAAAAACTATCTTTAGGTAAGGTATTCAAAGAAGGTTTCCATGAAAAGTCCAGAGTCTACCAGGACTGATGCATGGTAAACAGTGAGTCACATGTATATTTGGGAAGAAGCACTCAAAAAAGAATAGTGAGCTGCAAAAACCTTGAGAATGGGAGTGCCTAGCATGTTCAAAAAGGTAGGAAAGATAATGTGGCTGAAACTCGGTGAACAAAGGGGAGACCTGAGATGAAGAAGTAGCAGGAGCCTAACTCCACTCAGGAACTTTAATAAATATTAATTAGGTCATTTAACTAAAAGTTCTTCTAACCCAACTGATAAGCTCCATAACAATTACTTGTGAAGAAAGCAAGTCTTGAAGAGTACTATCTATTAATTTCACATTAAAATATTTGTTGTCTTTATTTAAAAACATTTATGTTGAAATGCCTCTCACATGATAGAAATGCATCCCCAGCTTATCTCCAATTTGAATGTATAAATGTTAACAGTAAATAAATACCCATTTAGTTCTTTAAAAGAGAAAATTGTATTTTTAAGTATCCCCTAATATTTTAATAATTTATATCACTTATGTACCATGCCTTCTTTGCCAAAATTAAAGTAATAGAAACCATACAATGTCTGTTCTAAGTCTATGTTGGAGTAAAAATAGAAACCAACAACAGAAAGACAACTAAAATCCCCCAATATATGAATAAACAAAACATATCTAAATAACACGTGGGCCAAAGAAGAAATATCAATAAAATTGAAAAGTTCTTTAATAAACTAAATTTTAAAAATCACAACATTAAAATTTGTGGGATGCAGCAAAAGCAGTACTTGAGGGAATTTTATAAAAGAAGAAAGTTCTAAAATCCTAAGCTTCCATCTTAGGAAACTAAAAAAAAGAAGGGAAAATTGAAAAAGCAATTGAGCTCCGGCTTCAGAGAAAATGATCATTTTATGAAATTTCATTTAATTAAAGACTTAACTACAATATATGTAAAACCTGTAAGTGTGACAAGTCAGTGTGAAGCTGAAAGTTTTTGTGCAAAAATTAAATTCTTAAAGAAGAGAGGAAAAAATTTGTATGCCTTCCATAGGAATTAATAATTACTAGTTATCAATAAGAACATGAAGAAAAATAAAATAGAAATAAGAGAGGTAGAATTTATTGATAAAAGTAAATAAATTGACACAGTAATGAACTAGTTAATTAAAAATGAAGTAATGATCCACCAACTTTAATTTAGAGTTGATAAATATAAATAAAAAGAAAGAAAGAAAGAAAGAAAAGCCACATACTTACACAAAAGGAAAAATATAATTACCAGTTGGCCAAACACCCCTAAAGGACCATTTACCAAAACTAAATCACAAGTTTCCTACCACTTACAAAAGGAAAGTTATAAGCCTGCCATTCTTCTTGGCACCTATTCTGGCAAGAATTGTTCTAACTTTACACATTTCTCTACATAAAACTGCTTGAACCAAACCCTTGTAATTCTAATAACATTCTACTAATTCTGCATGTTATGTTTGTTTTCGTTATGTTACTGCAAATATTCCTGTGGTTTTTCTTCTTCTTCCATTGAAATAAGGTTACTTAACTTTGGGAGTCTCCATTAGTTCTGACTTTCTCATTCATGTTGCACTGAAGCGTTAGTTTACATTAATCTGTGAAGTTGTTTAGAAAACTTCATTTATTGTCTAATCACTTGATGTATCACTTATCTTTCATCTTGAATGATAAAAACTGGTCATTTGTTTCAGCATAAGTGCTTTTCTTTCAACTCAACTTGAAATTTTTGAAGGACTTAAACCTTAATCTGAATTAGGTTAACCTGGATGTTAACTGAATTAAACAGATTTAAATTTGGAGTAGAGAGTTTAAAGATCAGGGTAGAGGATTTGTTCATTTACATTTTTCTTAGAGAATATGCACTTATGGATTTATTAATTTATTTTAAAGGGGAATAGTTACACATTTCAGTTCCTATTTACATTTTGGAAATGCAACAGAAACCAGGTCTAGAAAAGTATCAGCCTTCACGATGCTTATGTCTCAGTGGAAACACAGGCAGTATGACTGTGATAAAAAATAAATTTAAAAATTGCATGTGGTGATTTATGTGATAAAAGAGAAAAGAAAAGAAAAATGTCTGTAAAAGATAATGACCAGTTTCTCAGAATAGGTTGTCAAGGAAAAAAGAGGGACCATTTATCCCCAGAAGCCAAATGAAATTAAAAACAGCACTCTTTTTATTCTGTAAGGATAAATACTGGGTCTCCATACTTTTTGAGAAATGATCAAATTAAAGGAAGATACAAGAATATTAGGAGTGGACAACAATGTCACTTCCTTGCATGTACCAATTTAGGAAATCTTAAAAAAAATTATGTGACATCTTTATGTCTTTCCACATTATCTATCTACAGTGAGTTAGAAAAACTATATACAAAAGAGTTAGACAAGGAAGATTAGTTACTATAAATAAGAATTTTGAATTATAGAAATCAAAACTCAAGAAGTCAGTGTCACTGCAAATGATATTCCAGGTTACATTGGCTATATTTATTACCGAATTTACGTTAATACTATATTCACTTGGTTGGCTCAGTCGGTTAGGCATCTGCCTTCAGCTCAGGTCATGATCCCCAAATCTTGGAATCAAGTCCAACATCAGGGTCCTTGCTCAGTGGGGAGTCCCTTCTCCCTCTGCCTGCTCTGCCTGCAGCTCTCCCTGCTTGTGCTCTCTCTCTCTCTTTCTCTGACAAATAAAATCTTTTTAAAAACTTATATTCTAGATTACAATGTCTATAGCCATTCATTTAAGATCATCGCTCCTGAGATTACGCTTTCTTAAAAGAGGTGGAGACCAACATCTCATTCCTGAGGCCCTGATAAACTGGAAACATCAGTCCCACTTTGGCATCCCTCCTTAAAATCTATTGATAGGGCGCCTGGGTGGCTCAGTGGGTTAAAGCCTCTGCCAATACAAATTGTCTGTCCCAATACAAATTGTCCCAATACAAGTTGTCACTATATTTTCAAAATCATGCCATTTGCTTCTTGTGAAGGGCAGATATCAACATTAGCACACTTCTTTGATAGCCTTAATAGTACCATCACTTTGCTTTCCTGACTTTGCTTAATGGTTCTGAATAACTTCATTGCAGTTAAAGAATGCAAAGTAGGGCTCCTGGGTGGCTCAGTGGGTTAAAGTCTCTGGTCATGATCTCAGGGTCCTGGTATCAAGGCCTGCATCAGGCTCTCTGCCCGGCAGGGAGCCTGCTTCCTCCTCTCTCTGCCTGCTTCTCCGCCTACTAGTGATCTCTCTCTGTCAAATAAATAAATAAAGTCTTTTTAAAAAATCTATTGATAAAGTAGTAGAAGAGTTTGACCAGTGGTCTTTGGAATTTGCTGCCATATGAAAAAATGGAGACTAATAATTATTTTGTTTTGCTTTCCTATCCTGTTCTGATATCAGGAGTTTGTGGAGACATCCTTTACCATCAAGGTAAATAAGAACTGTGGTATATTGGAGGCTGGGAAGAAATGGAGTAGGGTATTTACTTTCATTCTCCTGATAATACAGAATTTGCCTCTGTGATTCCTGCAACTCATATGAAGGAGCATCAGTAATAGAGAAGAAAGAAACAGCTGCTCAGGTGTCAACTAATCAAAGGATACAGGGACATTGAGGGTCTAAATATTTTGATGATGAAGGGTTATGTACCTGAAGGGTGACAGGGTTATGTACTCTTAGAAGGCATCAGTGAGAGTGACTTGAAGTGAGACATCTAATATTCCCAAAGGAATCTCCATTGCATGCTGTCTTCATGCAATTACATCTCTGAAACCAGCATAAAGGATGAAACCAGGATACTTGAGAGAGTGACCAAAGACATGTGGGAACACTGTCAGAAAACATGTGAAACTACTCAAAACTCGGACATTACACCACAGAATAATCAGATGTTTGGAGTTTTGCAAGAATATCTGACAAGAGTCAAGCCCATTGGCAGGATAAGATTCACAATGGGTTCAGAACCACACCAAATAACATTGATCTCTGATCCATTCCCCAAAGTACTTCGGAGGCTACACACGTCTCCCTCAAAAGCATTTGCTGAAGAAAGATTGCATAGGATGAAAGAATGTCGGTATATTAGTACAACTCATTATGTTATTAGAAAAGCAGCCCACATGTTTTAAAGTGGCTCAGTAGATAATCACAAGATGTTAAAAATAATTCCTAGAAAAGCACACAAATCTTAATTAAATTAGAACTTCTCTAAATAAGTAATCTCTAAGATTAGTTACCTTAATTCATAATTTGATTTGGGTTTTGAATTCAACTTCATAAGGCCCAGCTGCTTTCCAAAATTTTATAAAAACCTGTTTTCAGGACACTAGTGTCACAGTGTAAAGACAATTGAATTCACATTTCACATATTTTTCTTTGTCTTTTTCCATTTATATAACAGTTACAAAGAAAAGAAGCTCCACCAATTTACGTGTTCATCATCTAGTATATAAGGAGAATGTTTGAGTTGCAAAATAGTACATGATTTTTGAGATATAATGCAGTCCCTTTTGCTTTTCAAAGAAGTTTGCTTGTCATTCTAAAGTAGACTCTGCATTTCTCTATTGGAAAAAGAAAAGTGATCTTGGTAAAATCTTACTTTACAGTAATTGCAAAGATACATATGTAGAGATAAGTTCACAACTACATTATTAAAATATTTTGATAAGTTACACAAAAATGCCTAGACTTCATTACACATTATGGTAATCAGATATGATAGCCTGCCTATCCAAACTAGATCTCTTGTCATGGAAAGGTAAATAAGAACCACAGTAGGATCCTTTCACCTGCGGTTTGGTTAAGTGTCTAACAAACCAGTGATTTTTTTACCTTGTTTGCACAGTAGTTCATGACTAAGGGGATTATTATTTTTGAATAATTTAATGTGATGCTTCCACTTCAGTGGAAGAACTAAGCAGTAATAATGAGCAATTAGAAGATTCATATTGGTATTGCAGCAAACTAAAACATTTTACAGGGAATGTAATGACTTAATTTGGACTCTGGAGAATAGAGAATTAAGATCTGCCAGACTTCAGTAGGTTTATCTTTCAATGTCTAAATTATCATCATGTGCTCTTTCTTAAATGTGGTAATTTTAGGTCTCTAACATATGTGCTGTAGAGGGAAAAAAAAAAAAAGCTTGTTCTATTTGGAGAATACATAGATATTCTAAAGCAAAAGCAAGATTTTATTTTCCATAAGAAAACAGTTACATTAGAGACACTGGATGTAAGGAGGAATGAGACTTCTTTCTCCCCAGTAAGTGTAAACGCAATCTGGAAGGAAACTGGATTAGCACATAAATTCTTGGAACTCTAGCTAGTGTGTCTTCCCTTTTAGGATGTTTGTCCCACAACATGATCACTTATCAAATGGAAACGATGACCAAGGAGATCTCAAGCAGATGATGTGTGTGCTCATAAATAAATAAATAAATAAATAAATAAATAAATAAATAAATAAATAAAAGATATATCCCAACTATGACAAGACAGAATAAATAAGTTTGAAGTGTATCTCAATCATTTAAAAAAAAAAGAAAGAAAGAAAAAAAGGCACTCAAGAATAGGCTAAGGGAGACTGCTCAGGAAACAAAGGTAAATTTTTTGAGGAGTCCATAAAGAATTACAGATAAATCAAGTAAATTTAGAACCACATTTGTTAATTCATAAGCTGCAACTTACATACTGACTAAAAAATTTGCTGAGAGAATAGGCTTTTCCCTTGAGGTAGAAAGAGTCAAGAAGAGGCTAGAACAAAGTTTCTGCCTCAAGTGTACCCTCAAAAATTTGACATGTTCTGAGAAACACTGTAATCACCTCAATCATGTTATCAGTGTTGATAAGAAATATCTACCCATTTAGCTTATTTCATATAAGTTTATATCTCATCTATTTACTCCTAGAAGTGTACATCTTCCTGAATTCCATGTTGTTCAATGTCTGGAAACATTGGTTTTGTGTACTTATTTTATTTTCTAGTTGTTTACAGTAGAAGGATAACTTTGGTCCCAATTAATTCATTATCTGTGGAAACAAATCCTCTTTTAAAAAAAAGTTAAATAATAAATAATGATATTTTCCTTCAACATATAATGACATAGACTAATTTTTAGAAATCATTTATGTTTGAAAGTCATTTTTAAACATTACCACTTTATAATTCCATCCATATAATAAAAACTATCACAAAATTCACATTTCAAAAAATATTGCATAGCAATTATTTAATACCTCATTCCATTCTCAAGAATGTCTGTATTTAAACAGTATGTTGTATGGTTATCTTACTTCTAAGTCTATTAAAAGTAATCACATCTCATGTATTCCCATGTAACAGCTACAAATACAGACTGTGGACATGAAATTGATGATTCAAATATAAGATAGTCACACGTGCTTTAAGCGGTGAATAATAATTTAAAATGAAGTTCTGATGGAAGTAAGGTACAACTTCCTTTTCATCAAATTATATTGCAGAAAAATTAATAATACATAAAACATTAAAATATTTAGTCTTCATATGTTTAAAATAGATCCTGGACTTGGTACATTATGAATGTTTAGGGTGTTTTTTGTTTACATTTGTTTCATATTGTCTTGCTTACCTGATTATCTAGTAAGATTACAGAATGGGAATTCAAAAGTTGTGGTATGCAGAACATTTTTGTACTTTGTTATAACGTTATCTGCATAAAGGAAGTTTTGCAACCCTGGTCCCACCTATTGATTGCCATAAACTCCTAATTATCAGGAAAAATAAACACACACACACACACACACACACACACACACACACACAAAAACAGTTTTTTTTTTTTTTAAAGATTTTATTTATTTGACAGAAAGAAACACAGCTAGAGAGGGAACACAAGCAAGGGGACTTAGGGAGAAGCAGGCTTCCCGCCGAGCAGGGAGCCCGATGTGGGGCTCGATCCTGGGTCTCCAGAATCATGACCTGAGCTGAAGGCAGTTGCTTAACCAACTGAGCCACCCAGGTGTCCCCATAAAACAGTTTCTGAAACCAGTACTGCCTCTTTGGAAAACCACTGCACAGCATTTTGTGGATTTTGTGTTACCTTCAAGTAGGTAGACTTGTTAAGGTTTAGTAACTTGTGGAGTAGAAATGTTGTAAGATGTGATATAAACAGTATGTATTTCAGTGATGGGGTGTGAATTAGAAATGAGAGTTTGGCAGGATAATGGCCACAGAAAAGGGGAATAGATCAAGTTAGACTTTACTGCAGAAATTTAACTATGAGGTTAGGAATATGTATGTAACCTGTTTAGTATATCACCATGGAGCAGAAGATAAAAATGAAAATAAAAGATCTGTTTTCTAGACTGAGATTCAGAACTGCAGAAAAGTGAGGGTAATAATAGACGGAAGAAGTTTGAAATGGAAGAGAAGGGTAAGAAAATAGACTGTTATTTTATATAGATGTTACAGGAAAGCTTCCTACATTCACTTACAAAGTAGGAAGATAAATGTGATATTTTGAAAAGAAAAAAATGATGTACAGAGAATATAGTACATTCTAAGAGAACAATGTTATAGAAATATCTAAATAAATGTACAAAAGTAACAGATATTTAAATAAGGACAGCATTTGGATAGGGTATAAAGAGGGTTATTGCTGCTTTGTGATTATTGATAGCTGATGTGCTTTCCACTTTCTTTTCAGTGACACTGAGAAAAGTAAATGAAATGATTCAAAATTAACAGATTTTTCAGTTCCAAACCAAATGTTCATGTTTTTAGGATGAAATATATAGTAAAAACCTTGGAATTCATGTTAAACATTATTATGTGATATATATTGATTCTCAAATAATTCTGGGAAGAATTTAACCCTTTCTTTAGCTTTTGTGCATTCCAAGTGTCTGGGTCAAGTGTAACATTCTACTAAGATTTGGCAGTTCTATGAGGTGAAAAAGATGTAGCAACAGAACTGAAGACACAAGCTTTCGCTTACTAAAAATAAATGGATGGGAAAATACTGCTAAACAACTAGGAGTACCAGAATTCAGATATTTACTGATCAAGTTATCAATTATTATTAAGAATCTGAAGACCTAGGGCACCTGCCTGGCTCAGTCAGTTTCGCATCTGTCTTAAGCTCACTCATGATCCCAGAGCCCTGGGATCGAGCTTCATATCAGGATCCCTGCTCAGAAGGAGAAAAAGAGGAGAAGAAGAAAGAGAAAAAGGATAAGGGATGGGAGAGAAATTAAAGAAAAACAGGAGAAGAAGAAAGGGTTCAGATCTTACAATTAATGATAACATAAGGGATAATAAAGAAGATAAGGCTATGGAAAATTGACCTTATAATGATATGTCAGCATAATTTCAACCAGGTATCTCTCAAAAAGACTCATATCAGGGGCACCTGGGTGGCTCAGTTGGTTAAGCAACTGCCTTTGGCTCAGGTCATGATCCCGGAGACCCTGGATCGAGCCCCACATCGGGCTCCCTGCTCAGTGGGAAGCCTGCTTCTCCCTCTCTTAGTCCCCCTGCTTGTGTTCCCTCTCTAGCTGTGTTTCTCTCTGTCAAATAAATAAATAAAATCTTAAAAAAAAAAAAAAGACTCACATCTACATCTGGATAAATATATTAACTGAGATAACATCCACATTGTAAAATAAAGCAATAAGAACTAACATTTATAAAGTATTTGTTAAGTCCTGGGCTCCTATAGCAAAAACACCATTGATCAAGTGGAAAATAAACAACAGAAATTTATTTCTCACAGTTGAGGAGCATGGGAAGTCCAAGTCAAAACACTGACAGATTTTGAGTCTGGTGACTCTCTGGCTTATAGATGGGATCTTCTCTGTGTGTTCTTACTTGGTGGAACGGGCAAGGGAGTTCTCTGGGTCTCTTTTATCATGGTGCTAATCCAGTCCATCAAGGTGTCTTCCCTCAGGTTCTAATCACCTCCCAAAAGCCTCATCTCCAAGTTTCATCACATGGGGAATTACGTTTCAATATATAAATTTTAGGGAGACACAAACATTCAAGCAACAGCATTACCTAATAATTTAGGTCATGTAGTATCTTACTAAAGCTAAAGCAAATATTTAAGATTTTTAAACTTACATAATTACACTCAAATAAATTGAATGTATGAATGAAAAGACGTAAAATAATATCTCCAGTTCAGAGATACATGAGTCAAAATATCCTCTGAGTAATTGCACAGGATCTTGTTTACCCAAAATTCTGACTTTTGCCACTCAGGTTTTTTTTTTTTTTTTTTTCAATTTCAGTAATGATTTTATTCATAAGTTCAAAGATATTTTTGTGCTTGCTCCTTGTATTGTTTTTTAAAGTGGTTCTTTCTTCATCTACATGTAACTCCATAAAAGAGTATATTATGAGTAATGGCTTACAGCTAAACTCTGTATCCTATTCCATTCCACTTTATTCTATTGCATTCCATTGCTTCTCTTTATTGTGATAATGTTTTGAGAAATGCTATTTAAAAGCTAAGTTAAAGATTTTTTATTATGATAAATAGTGATGTGTGTATGGAGGTGTACTTATTAAAGTGATAAAAATAGTCTCTGCTTCTAAATATACTAGACATAATTCAACTCTTATTTTTGTTTTTTAAAAAGTATGATCCCATGTTATAGAATTATTTGTAGTCCCCTCATCAGTGATATCTTTCACTTTTCTATTTTGTGACATAAATATGGCTTTAATTGTTAATTATATTTTCGTGTGTGCTTATTCTAAGGACTCCCCTCAACTAGATTGTCAAGGTTTAAAAGAAAAGAGTTAGGCTTGGTTTGTTACCTAACTACACAAACATTAACAAAGCTGCTTATCCAGAGAAGAGATAAATATATGGAAATGTTTGGATTACTTGTCATTAAGAAAGGCTACATATACATGATATAGATCTCTAGAATCAAATTGGTACATTGGCTGCATATAGAAATCAAGAACTTTTTTATTATCTAAAACTATTTAGAAATAAATTTCTGTAGAAAATAATTTATATACCAATTTTACCAGTAAATAGACCATAGTCTATTCCATACATTGAAAAATCAAAACGCAAGATAAATATTTACAATATCATGATGAAAATAACTTTCATCTCTCTCTAAACCAACATCTAAATGATAGCTAGCTTTTTCAGGGTTTTCTAAATTAATATTGTAACTATATTTTCTTCTGGTTTAGAACATGTCGAAGTACCCAAACTCTAAATTTCACACATCTCCATAGTTAGTCCTGGATTGTCTTGTTTAGTCTTCAACCACAGCATATCTCTTCTGTGCATTCTTCCTTCTGTTGCCATGCTACATCACCATGGCAAACATACACCCATAGTTCAAGATCCAAATTAATTAATATATCTCTAAAATCTTAAATCCTGAAGTCAAGATGTTTTTTTTTTTCCTTTCTATGAACTCTCCCATAATTACATATACTTATTATACTATGAAATTGTTCTTTTAATGTCTCTTTGGTCTTTGAGAGCAGAGTTCAAGTATTATTAATCATTTATTTCCATGATGTGGAACTGTGCCTGATGTGAAGCAGGTTCTTAACAAATTTATGTTAAAAACAACAGAAAAAATAAAGTAGTAACCACAGTGGAACACCACAGTTCATTAAGTGACTAACAAGCTTCCTATGGGCAATAAGTAAAATAAAATAATGATTTCTAAAATAATAATTAAGCAATTTTTGACCTATGATATATACACTATAGAAACAGATTGTTTAATAGGGATTAATTTAATAGGGATTAATTTTTTTAAGTATATAAGACATGTCGGGGATGTATATGATAGAAGAATCAGATATGTAAATAATAAATGTGCAAGGTTATTTTTCCTCTTAGGAGAGATATTCTAGTAAATTGACTCAAAACCAAAAGATATAGAATAACTGGAGAAAATTTAAAATATGATAAAATCAATGCATTCACCAGTGAAATAAATCTATCTTTAAATCACCTATGAAAATTGTTCTAGAAATTGTAACTTAAAGAAAATTGGAAGAATGTGGTTGTTAACAATTTAGAAGAAAGCAAACTAAATTATCTATAGACAGTATTAAACTTTAACTGCTTTTTTATTTATATACAGGAAGCCTTAATCACTTTGATAAAATTTTTTGAGTTAAAACACATGCAGGAACTTTAGTAAATACCACCACAATTAAAATAAAGAACAGTTCG
The DNA here is from genome assembly GCA_004023965.1 of Spilogale gracilis. Lineage (NCBI taxonomy): Eukaryota > Metazoa > Chordata > Mammalia > Carnivora > Mephitidae > Spilogale > Spilogale gracilis. The sequence goes on along the minus strand of PITA01012797.1, from coordinate 46,717 downwards.
GGGCACCTGGGTGGCTCAGTTGGTTGGGCGACTGCCTTTGGCTCAGGTCATGATCCTGGAGACCTGGGATCGGGTCCCACATCGGGCTCCCTGCTGGGCGGGAGGCCTGCTTCTCCCTCTCTCACTCCCCCTGCTTGTGTTCCCTCTCTGGCTGTGTTTCTCTCTGTCAAATAAATAAAATCTAAAAAAAAAAAAAAAAAAATAAAAAAATAAAGAACAGTTCTATCCCCAAATTCCCTTATGATGCCCTTTTGCAGTCCATACCTTCCTTTCAAATCAACCCCTAGAAGTCACTGGTCTGCTTTTTGTGCCTACATGTTTTTATTTTATAAAAATATCACACAAAATTTAAAAAATAAGATAAAATGTCACATAAGTGAATTCATTAATATGTACACTTTGGGATTGTCATACTTCATGTAGAATGATGTCTTTGAGATTTTTCAATATGGTAGCATATACTAACAGGTCTGTGTATTGCTGAGCATTATATACATGTTTATACTGCTGTTTGTGTATCAATTCATCAAGAACCATCCTATCTTAATGGATTGGACAAATCCTACTAGCACAAATAATGAGATAAAAAGATGCACACAAAATTGTTTCCAGAAACTACATTTCAGCAACTACTGTCAAGTTACTTCTAGTATAAAGAAAAAGCTAAAAATATTTAGAACACACAGCATATGAAGTGGGACTTATTTTATATTTTTAATTTATTTAAATATTTGATAATCAGATCTAATTTAACAATTTAAAACATTTTTGAAATCATTTCAATACATTAGTAGATGATAAATAGATAGATGGAAAGATAGATAAATGCATTGATAGATGTATAGATAGAAGATAGATTTATTTTACCTCCTAAGACAGGAATACATATATATTCCTTCCTGTCTTAAGATATAGAAATAGAGATAGATAGATATAAATAGATATATCATATATATATATATATAAATATCCATGTAAAAATATATATTACCCTAGGTACAGATATATAAAATCACCATTCTTACTAGATAGATATAAATATCACCATCATTCTTGCCCATTAATTTCATCTATTTTAAATCACAAACTTTGTTGTCTATTTTCTTTCTTTAGCACACATTTCATCCAGTTTTGCTAAAAGCACAAGACATAATTATTGAAGATTTATTAACATTATACATGTAGTATTATAGTATTTTAATCTGAATTATTAAACTAGCTGAAAGTCTTTGCAACTTAAATCATCCAGTTTAATGCACACTAGTTAACAGAATTTCCACAAAACTATTATTGGGGACCATTTAAAAATGGCAAGTAGCCAGTAATATACTCAACCAAGTTGTTCTTTAAATTAATCTATCCATCTCTCAAATTAGATTAGACAAGTTATGCAATAATACAGTATTGCTGCCTACAGAATTTGAGTTTCTTTAGAGAAATGTATATGGATGGAAATTTAGACATCTAACTTTAAACTTGTTTTGCCATGTTATATTATCACCAATATATACTTTATTCAGATGTCTTTGTCACATTCATACTTTTATTTTCTTTATATATAAAATATATAAGCATATCATAAAATAGTTTTCATTCTTAATTCTTAAAATAAAATACAATCGGCTAATCAGCTTGCTAGATCAACTTTCCGAACATTCATCAGCTACAAGATAAATGTGAAATTAATCATATATAATATAATTATATTAAAAAGAAAACATGTCAAGTTTTAATGGAATTAAATATTGGATCATCACAGTCACAGCTGGTTCCTAAGATTAACCATAACACATAAGAGAAGAAGAAACAAAGTAACTCTATACAAGGACATTAACAAAAATTATCTAGGGCAAAGCACCTACTAAGTAAAAATGAGAGCAAATTACTAAATATATTCCAACTACATCATTCCAAGTATATATATTTTTTAAGATTTTATTTATTTATTTGACAGAGAGATAGATCACAGGTAGGCAGAGAAGCAGGCGGGGGGGGGTGGGGAGCAGGCTCCCTGATGACCTGATGAGCAGAGAGTCCAATGTGGGGCTCGATCCTGAGTCCCTGGGATCACGACCTGAGCGGAAGGCAAAGACTTTAACCCACTGAGCCATCCAGGAGCCCCTGGCTAAAAAAATATTAACCGGAGTAATTACTCATGAGAAAAGAGCAGTTACTAAACTTATAACAACAAATGTTCACCTAAATTTTATGAACATAAAATTAAGAACACATTATTTATTGACTCCGTGTATTTTCCATATGTATCAGGCTCTGATTTAGGAATTAATCCAATAGAGAAAAAGTACATATTAGCAAAGTTTTGACATGGGTGTAATGGGTTATTGGGAGCTAGGAGAATACAACGGAAGTGCAAGAACATATGGAGGAGTGAGGGGAAAGAGAGAATTTATTCCCAAGAAGGGCTGGATCTGAAACAATGAACAGAACTTAATAGCAAAGGAGGGAAAAAGCCATTTCAGAAAAAGCAAAAAGGACATGAAAGTTATGGCAATATAAGAAAAGCAGAGTGACTTCAAGAATTTCAGTGGATACACAGGGAGTCTTCTCCTCCTCCTCCCTGTGCTGCCCCCCCCCCCGCTGGTGCTCTCTCTCTGTCAAATATATAATTAAAATCTTAAAAAAAACAGAACAAACAAAAATAATTTCAATGGATTCAGTATAAGTGAAGGTCACCGTGTTTAAGAAAGTGTCACAGGAATTAAATAAGATACATGAACAAAGTCCAAATAATGTAGAAGTTTTCATTTTATCTTAAAAACTATCAGGAGCCATTTGAGTGGTTAAAGGACAGGAAGTCAACAATCATTATTACACATTAGAGTCAAAACTTATTAGGATTTTTTTTAATATATTTTTTTAAAGATTTTATTTCTTTATTTGACAGAAAGAGAGAGATCACAAGTAGGCAGACAGAGAGGCAGGCTGAGAGAGGAGGAAGCAGGCTCCCTGCCGAGCAGAGAGCCTGATGAGGGCCTCTATCCCAGGACCCCTAGATCATGACCTGAGCTGAAGGTAGAGGCTTTAACCCACTGAGCCAACCAGGCACCCAAAACTTATTAGGATGTTTTAGAGGAAGTCAGTTTGAAGAGAGAACAAATATGAGGCTATTACAATAACTCCTGGCCTTCAGAGTTCACAAAGTGCTCTTAGTAAAATAATTTACCTGTGAGATTCTCAGCAAGAAACATTCTGTTCAATACTCCATATTGATAGCACTCTTGGAAATTCTCAAAATATTCTGCCCTTATCGTATAAGTAAGGGATATAGCTAACATTTCCCTGTCTCCTTCCCTCCCTCCCTTCCTTCCTTACCCTCTTTCTTTCTCCCTCCCTCCCTCCCTCTTTCTTCTTTCTTTCTTTCTTTCTTTCTTTCTTTCTTTCTTTCTTCCTTTCTTTCTTTCTTTCTTTCTTTCTTTCTCCTTCCTTCTTTCCTTCCTTCCTTCCTTCATTCCTTCCTTCCTTCTTTCCTTCCTTCCTTCCTTTTCTTTCTTTCTTTTTCTTTTTTCTCTTTCTTTCTTTCTTTCTTTCTTTCTTTCTTTCTTTCTTCTTTACTTTTTCTTTCTTCTCTCTCTCTCTCTCTCTCTCTCTCTCTCTCTCACTTTTCTTTTTTTTCCATCCAATCAGACAGAACTCTGATTCCTCCCTGAATCAAATAGAGCCATTCCTCTAAATGCCTAAGTTCTTAGCCCTTGGACAAGGTTTATAAGATCTTAAAGACCTATGCCTTTTTGACTTCAACTTCTGGTAGTTGTTACCCTTTCCTCTAATCAGCCATGCTAAGTGTAGCTGTCCTTTCTCTCCTCTAGGCTCAGAAGATTTCTGGTTGTTATGCTCTGGACACCTACATCACTACATGGTTCACACAGATTTCAGTAGATTTGTACTCAGATGCGACTTCACTATGTAGGTTTCTTTTTCCTCAATGATTCTATCACAAACTGGTATTCTCCCTCCCCCCCCCCATGCCTGGAAATTATTTATGTTACAGTTATTTCCCCTAATGACCATCAGAGACCTTATATGCTGTATTTTTTTTAATGAACTGTCTCCTCTTACTTGATTGTAAGTTCATTGAGAGCAGTTTTGTCTCTTGGTTCAATGTTCTAATCATAGCACCTAGAACTGTGTTTGACTTATGAAAAATGTGCAAAACATTTGTTGATTCAATTAATCTGTAAATATAATAAAAGGAAAATACAAAGATTTAAATCCAATACATATGAGATAGCTTAATTCTGTAAGAAATTTACTGGAAAGAGGGTGTTTGAGTGGCTTACTGGTTAAACATGTGTCTTCAGCTCAGGTCATGATCTCAGGACCCTGGGATGGAGGCTGGGGTAAGGTTTGCTTCCCCTCTCCCTCTGTCCCTCCTCTTGCTTATGTGTTCTTGCTCTCTCTCACTCACTCTTTCTCTCAAATAAATGAATAAATTTTTAAGTGAAATGTACTAGAAAGAAAAAATACTCGAGTGTGTATCTTAGCAATAAGGAACTCAGGAAAGAGAAGAGAATTTGAATAAAGATGTGATGCAAGAACTGATGGCAAATGAAAACATTCATGAACTTATTGAAGAATCTCAACAATTCTTTGCCTAAAAAAAATATGAGCTGTTGATTCATTATGGTTGGTGTCAAAAACAAGGTGAAATTAAAATAGTAAAGTTATGTAGTAGAAGAGGGTAGTTCAAGTTCCTTTCATATTTGGCAGAATAATGGAGATATTGGTTACTTTCATGTTAAAATGCAATATCCATTAAATTAAGTAAATTTAAAATATGAACTCAGGTGGATTCAGTAGATAATAAAATAACATTAATATATAAGTTATGGGTTCATAAATAGGTTATGGGTTCAAAAATAACTTGTTTGAAAAAAGCAGCCCTAATATGTCAATAATCACAAACTTTTACTATACAACATTATCCTAAAAGTCCTAGCTGATAGAAGCTAATAGAGTAGGAGCTAATAGAGTAGGAGCATAAACAGTAAGAAAAGAATTCCAAGTTTTGGGATAGGTTATAGGTTCAAAAATAATAAATAAATGGGTTATGGGTTCAAAAATAACTTAAGTTTGAAAAAAGCAGCCCTGATATGTCAATAGTCATAAACTTATACTATACAACATTATCCTAAAAGTCCTAGCTGATAGAAGCTAACAGAGTAGGAGCATAAACAGTAAGAAAAGAATTCCAAATTTTGGAATCAAAGAGATAAAATTATTGTCATCTATAGACAATACAATTGTGCATATAGAAAATTCAAAAATCTATGAGCAACTATTTAAAAACACACAACTTTATAAAGTTGATTGAATGAAAAAAATCCATAAAAATAAAAAATAAGTTTAAAATGGGCTAGAAATTGGGGTGCCTTGGTGACTCAGATGGTTTGGCTCAGGTCATGATCTCAGGGTCCTGGGCTGAGCCTGTGTTGGTCTTCTTGCTTCTCCCTCTGCCTTTCTGCCCGCTCTCCATGCTCTGTCTCTCTCTCTGTGTCTCAAATGAATAAATAAAATCTTAAAAAAAAATAGTTACTCATGGGGTGCCTGGGTGGCTCAGTTGGTTAAGCGACTGCCTTTGGCTCAGGTCATGATCCCAGAGACACGGGATCAGGTCCCACATCGGGCTCCCTGCTCGGCGGGAAGCCTGCTTCTCCCTCTCACTCCCGCTGCTTGTGTTCCAGCTCTGGCTGCGTTTCTCTCTGTCAAATAAATAAATAAAATCTTTAAAAAAAATTTAAAAAATAGTTACTCATTTAACACAGAATTAACACACATATACACAAACAACTCTGACAATAGGCAAGAATTGCCTTTGGGGATGTCCAGATACAAGAATGTTCTTAGAGTGATCATTAGAGCAAAAATTGTACAACTTTTGAAATTAATTTGGCAGCATCTACTAAAGTTGAAACATGATTATAATTTATGAATCAGCAATTAGGCTTCAAGATATCCATCCCAGAGAAACATTTGTACATGTGCAAAAAGAAGACCAATACAAAATGACCTTGCCCTATTATTTGTAAAATAAAAATTGGATATATTCTCAATAACTAGCAAGAGCCAAAAGAAAATATGTAAATATGATTATATATACTCTGGAACACTATATACAAATTAAAATTTAAAATCTAGATATATCAGTAGTGATATTAATAAACCAAAAAGTTAATATATTGAAAATAAAATTAAGTTGCAAAATCATAATTATAACTCTAAGTTTATGTTGCTATAGATAATACTTGCCTAATAATAGTATCAAAACTTGGAATTTAGGTTTATATTGGTTGCCTCTGTAGAGAAGGGAAGAAAAAGGCAACCTCAAATATGTAGTATCTTGTTTCTTTAACTTAAAAAAAATATGGATTTCAAGTGTATTTCTGTTTTCTCTATGCTTTTCTAAACTTGGAATATTTTAAAATAAAACAAAAAAGATAATGAATCAACAAATACAAATTCAAAATATAAAAAACAAGCACATAAGCAACCCTAAAGACCTCTGTGATTTATTCTAGACTCTTCTTTTTTTCAATTTTATTTTCATTATACAGTAATCTTTCTTCATCTGTTCCAGAAGTAATTTCAACAATGCTTTTTTATCCACTAGCATTTTGACTGCAAATCAACATGCTTAGATTAGTCCAGACTTTATTGGCACACCTGCAAAATGGGAGAAGAGTGGTTCAGATTTAATGAAAATCAGCATTTTAAGAAAATCAATTGTTCAGCTTTAAAATGCTTAAAATGCTGGAAGAAATAAATCAACTGACTACAAATACTTCACCATCAAACTACAATAGTATAATAACATAACAGATTCTTACATGCGTTAAAATGAGTCAAATGAAAATATAAATATTTATAATAGATAACAACATATAGGTTAAAAGCATATAATACATACATGTGTACATATATTAAATCTACAATGCATCAAAAGATTTTAAAAAATAGTAGGGATACATTAGAGGTGAACTAATTTCAAATTAGAGAGATGCATTTCATCCAGACAATAAAATTAAAATATAAAAATTATGAAAATAATACTGTTTAGAAAATTGTGTATTAAGAACAGACATTTTGTCCTACTCTCTCTTTTGAACATTAACCAAGTACCAAACAAGCCCCAAAAATCTGTCATGTTGACATCAACATTGAAAAAGAAATGATTCTTAATATCTTTTTTAATAAAAATGGGCTGAAAAATTCCCAGGAGCACAATTTTGAATAGATTTCAGATTTTTCAGTCCCCCTGTTAAAAAGATTGCTTAAAACAATTGTTATGGTAATTTATTATGTATATTAGATAATAGGTAAATAAATATAGCCCAATTGCAACAGTGGTTATATGTTTGCCTTGGATTCACCCATCATTCTCTTTTTTCTGCTTGTCCGTATTTTCTGTTTTTCTGTAATTGCTGTGATCATTATAACATTTTTTCTTTATGTGATTTATAAGTAACAAAAGTATTCAATTCAAACAAATTAGATAATTCAGTATAGTTACCTATGTAACTGATACAATAATTTTATTTTTAAAAAATATTTTTCAAAATTTTAAGGCAGTCATGAGTAATGCCAATAATCACAGTCAGATACTTGACAATAAGTACCCATTTTGCACTATTGCTATTATTTAAAATCACACTCTCACATACTACTCTCTGAGACTGAGCCACATTGCAAAGCTTCCATTCATAAGTGAAAACCTTTCTTTCATTGATCACACTTGGAACCAAGGACACCTTTTGTGATTCTCATCCAGAAAGGTTTCTCATCTCCCATGACACTCCTTATAGCATACATAAAAAGCTGTCTCACCATCACAGTATCTGAATAATTCAGTTATCCGATAAATACCTAGTAAACATCTACTGGGCCAGACCTGGAGATGCACACAAAGATGAGCAAAACTAGACAGTTGTGACTGCTTTCATGGAGGTAATAAATATGATAGTACCTCCCTCATGAAGTTGCTTTAATGACCAGAAGAGCTTATGGGAGCTTGATATTTAGTAGGAGCTCAGTCAATATTCACTGCCAAGTTCTCACCCTTGTTTCCCCTCCTTTTAAAAAGTCTTTGGGATTCTTCCATGCCAGTCCATATTGCTACAAAAGTTGGATTTCTAAAACAAAACATTAATAAACTGAGATTAAGGGAAGGCTTCCTGAAGAAACCACACTGAAGTTGGGACTTGAAGGGAGAATAAGAATCAAAGAGTCACTTTAGAATACTTCAGGATGAGGATGCTGTTGTTTGAAGACCCTGGGATATGAGAGGAAACGACAAAATCAGAAGGAACTTCAAGAGTCCAGGGACAAGTGAGAGAAAGGATAGTGAATAGAGTTCACTGCAATGTTAGGCAGGGAAATGTCCATTCAAGGCCTTGACTCCATGTATGCTAGGTAAAGCCCTTGTATTTTATCCAAGAGAAAACAAGATTCTGAGACAAGATTTTGTCAAAGGGAAGTGACATGAATTGCATCTTTCTTTCTTGAAAAACTGCCTTGCCATCCCTTCTCCGACTTGTAAGCACAGCTCACTTCAAATCCAGTGTACTTGTGGCAATGATGTGTTGGCCCTGGACCCCTGGAAGTGTTGTGGGTCACTGACCGTGTAATCTCTTTCCCTAGGAACATTAAAATTAAAATTATATCACTCTAAGGAATCTGGGCGAATTCTGTAAACCTGGCCTCTTTTCAAGCATAATTTTCTTTGGCAGCTACTTATATTGGGTAAGTGGCCCAGGCAACTTACCTTATTTTGGCAATGACCCTGTTCCCTGGCATCCTTCTCGGACTATCTATAATCTGATTAAGAATGTCTGATGTGATGTGAAGGCCATTTCTCAGTGGAGGGGAAAAAAAGGTACTAAAAACAACTATGAGTATAAATATGGATAATTGTAATAAAGCATATAATCCCATGCCCCATAAAATAATTTCTAAAAACAGACATAAATTTTATAGTCCCTTCTTTCTTTTAATTGTAGTAAAAGTTGAAAGAGTGTGGGATGGAGATATACATAGAAGGTAGGGGTAATCTGTTGCAGATAAACAATAAGTACATAAAGCTATATATATATGTATATACATATATGTAAATTCACATTATATACTTATTCATATTTCTATCCTATTAGGTTACCTCTAGTCAAATTTTAATCAGCTCATTCTTGTTTTCTAGACTGACCTCAACTACAGGATAGAGTCCATTGGTTAGGATAATACTCAAAACAATGGCAGATGGGGCACCTGGGTGGCTCAGTTGGTTGAGCGACTGCCTTCGGCTCAGGTCATGGTCCCGGAGACCCGGGATCGAGTCCTACATCGGGCTCCCTGCTCGGCGGGAAGCCTGCTTCTCCCTCTCTCACTCCCCCTACTTGTGTTCCCTCTCTGGCTGTGTTTCTCTCTGTCAAATAAATGAAATATTTTAAAAAAAACAACAACAACAACAATGGGCAGAAAAAAATTGATTATTTAACATGAATCTATCATTGTTTTTTATCTTGCACCTTTCTTCTGCTTTCCTCAAGATGTGCTTGGGATCTGAGCTTTAAGTTCTTCATACCTTGCATAGGGATTCTGTGAATTCTGAGTTCTGACTTCAGATCAATTGCTTACTATGGAGTCATTTCCTCTGGGTTATCATGTTTTCCTCACCTACTAAAGAGCTGTATTCCAGGAAGGATTAAATGGGAAATAGGACCGCCCAAGTTTCAGGGCCCTTCATTTTTTTAGACGTCACTTGTCTAAGCTTGAGGAGAAGCTTTAGTAACTTTTATACTAAAAATGTTGTGTTATTTTCTGTAATAAGGCCTTCGAAGAGTGTATGAGGTACAGATTTCACAAAGCCTGAATCTGTTCCTGTATGTGCTTGGCCTGTTGCTCCAACACCATTCTTCTGACTGGCACTTACCTAAACCTGGGATAGATTTCATTTATGTAATGGATTTTTCTAATCTTCATTATGACTTATTGATGAAGGTGATTCCATAAAGTTACAGAAGAAGGTGGGAAATGAGGTAGAAAAGAAATGGTTACTATGCCAAGAGCTCCAAGATCCAACCCTCATGTTCTTATGAAATTGCACATACTTAATTAAGCAACAGGGCCTTTGTTTTTAATAAAGAAAAACAAGAAGAAAAGATGTGCTTTAGTTTCTTCCAGCTCAAACATATTCTGGATAAAGAGAGTCACTGGGATTCTTTTGTGACATGTTTTCTTTCAGCATCTTCAACAATGCAAAATAATGTCAAATAAAAATTGCACCAAATGGAGTTAAACAAGCAAAGAAGACTTTACTCAAGACTGTTGCAATAGGGTAAGAGCTTGAACTCAATTTTGTTAAAGCAAAAGGCCAGGGAGTTTTTAAGCACTTGAGTGAGCAACTGGAAAAGTGGCAGAGGGCAGTAAGGGAAGGGTGAGTCAATGTGATTAGACCCAGTGTGTTTGCTAAATGCCACTTATCTAGGTTAGACTCTTAACCATCCCACAGAGACCCCGTGATTGCAGCCTTATCTTTTTTGATGATTACATTTCAAAGGGAAGACTTCCAGTACCCAGAGAAAAACAAAGGCAATAAGGTGGGAGAAGATTTACATCTCAAAGGAGCAGGGAAAGAATTTACAATCACATGTTTTCTTTAAAGTAAATGCTCTAAAAAAAGGGAAGTCCAGGGATTATAATCAACAAAAACTTGTATAAAGCTTAGTCAAATTGAGAGAAATGTTAGGCTGTCATGGTCAGTAAGCAGCTTGGAAGATACAGGTATAGTATTTGAAATTTCACCTTCAATAATAAAAAGCATAGTACTAAGTATTGACAGATGTTCTTTCAAGAGGCTTAATTAGAGACTTAAAAATAAATTTGGATATGGTTATGTAGAGTTGAAATCACTTGTGATCTGTTATATATTGCTTAAAAAGAATTACAGGGTGCCTGGGTGGCTCAAAGGGTTAAGCCTCTGCCTTCAGCTTGGGTCATGATCTCAGTCCCACATAGGGCTCTCTGCTCAACAGGGAGCCTACTTTCCCCCTTTCTCTGCCTGCCTATCTGCCTATTTGTGATCTCTGTCAAATAAATAAATAAAATCTTAAAAAAAAAAATTACATTAAAATGTATTATCGTGTGTGTGTGTGGGGGGGGGGTTGCCGGGATGACTCAGTCCTTAAGCATCTACCTTTGGCTCCGATCCTTGAGTCCAGGGATTGAAACCCTCATTGGGCTCCCTGCTCAGCAGGAAGCCTGCTTCTCCCTCTCTAATTCCCCACCCCTGCTAGTGTTCCCTCTCTAGCTGTGTTTCTTTCTGTCAAATAAATAAAATCTTTAAAATGGATTACCTAAGAAAATAGGTAAGTGGATAGAGATCATCAGACAGAGAAGACCAGCTTTTAATACAACAGATAGTGCAGGGGGGCGGGGGGGTGTTCAGTTAATTATTATTCTACACTCAAAATTTCAGTGGAGCTTCAGTACTGCAATATTTAACCATGACAATCTCTTTCCTTTATATTGGTGGTATTAATTAGAAATACTCAGATGTTGCCTTTGTTAGAGTTGGAATCAAACTCGAGCTAAAGGAAAATTTTTAAGAAAATCAGCCTCACTTTGGCACGTATGAAACCACAAATACAGGCTTCAAATTCTTTTAAATGAATCATGATCATTGTATTAATAGCAGGGTATATTCACAGGTCTTCAAAGATCTGTCTGCAGTGAGATTCATATGTGACTAATCAAATAAAGCCAGGAGAAGTGTGAGAGTGTTTAAAAGATGCACTCAGAGTATATGCTCTATTTGACATTATCTTAGGCCGTTTATTTTCTTAAATTACTTTTAAAAGAAACAATTCAGCAATCAAAATTAAAATATTGGAGAGCTGTTAATATTGAATACAGTTTTACTCTTAAATATAAAAATTGTACCTAATAAATTTTGACTATCATAAGAATAAATACCAAAGTATATAGTGAAATATTTGATGAAGCACTGCCATCTTTTGGTTGTATAAATCAAGGATATAGAAACTTTTCAAAAGTTAAATATCCAAGGAAGTGATATGTATATGTGTATACACACATATATATCTTGAATATTCATAATTAAAACGTTTATAAATGACAAGGAGAATAAATGATAAAAATCATGTTTTAGCTAAATTAAGCACAAATGTCATCAATGGAATTCTCAAAGGAAAGTTGTCCTACCACAAATTTCAGACCTGTGGACATAGAAAATGAGACGGAGGGGTGCCTGGATGGCTCGGATGGTGAAGCGTCTGCCTTCAGCTCAGGTCATGATCTCCAGGAATTGAGCCCCACATTGCACTCCTTGCTCAAAGGGAGTCTGCTTCTCCCTCACCTGCCTCTCCCACTGATTGTGCTCTCTCTGTCTCTCAAATGAATAAAAAAAATCTTAAAAAAAAAAAAAAGTAAAGAAGATAGAGTTAATGTTATTTTGGACTCTTATTGATTCCTGTGTATCATAAGCAATAAATTTCTTATGACTGAAAATTCACTTTTTTTTTTAAAGATTTTATTTATTTGACAGAGAGAAACACTGAGAGAGGGACTGAGAGAGGGAGAAGCAGGCTTCCCGACGAGCAGGGAGCCCGATGCGGGACTGGATCCGGGGGCTCCGGGATCATGACCTGAGCCAAAGGCAGTCACTCAACCAACTGAGCCACCCACGCGCCCCTGAAAATTCACTTTTTAAATGACAAATTCATTAAAAATTTGGAAGTAGATGTATAATACAATGTGTATTGCAAGATGATCACTTAACAATTATCAAGATTTTCAAGTTGGGGCTCCTGGGTGGCTCAGTTGATTAAGCAACTGCCTTCGGCTCAGGTCATGATCCCGGAGACCCGGGATTGAGCCCGCATCGGGCTCCCTGCTCGGCTGGAGGCCTGCTTCTCCCTCTCTCACTCCCCCTGCTTGTGTTCCCTCTCTGGCTGTGTTTCTCTCTGTCAAATAAATAAAATCTTTAAAAAGAATTTTTTTTTCAAGTCAATTTAATGCCATTAAATTAACCAGTAAGAGTATTTTTCAAAGGCAATCATTAAATTCAAACTATGATTGCAATATGGGTCACAAATCTAACCAAAAAACCTTGAAATTTCATATTTTCATTTTTTCCAATGGATGGTGTAGAATAATGTAGCATTCTCAGTCACTCCAATAGTTACTTTTGTTTTCAGTATTTTAATTAGGCTTTTATGAGAACAATAAGAAACAAGCTTAACTTCCTTGCTTACAATGGTAGGCATATAGTAAGATCAAATCTATATTTGAGAAATCAAGGTATCTTTCTAATAAAGCTTATTTTTACAAGAAAGGCAATCTAAGCAGATTGCCTCATTCTATTTTAACTGAGCCTTCCCTACACAAATTAATTAGCTGTGCAAATTATGACAAATACTTGATATTATGCATTTAGTTATTAAATTATATAAAGAGAGGGCTTGTTGAAAAACTATCTAGAATATATGGTTGTTGGTATCTATAGTAGTCATGTTTCTAAACCATTTATATACTATTTGCAAATTCAATGTATGTAAGGAGAATATAAATTAAAATTTCTACAACATAGATGTTTTTAAAGTAGGATAAAATCTAAATGGTAATTATTTCTTAGAGAAAGATAAATATATTCCAATCTAAAACCAACCTTAGTTTTGTGATGTTTTTGTATTACATTCAGTAGATTGGAAAACTTTTATTTCTTTTTTTAATTTTTGCAATTATGAATTTATTTTTTCTCTTAAAAGCCTTTCTCACCTTGAGCTTATAATTAACAAAACCTCACCATATTTATTCATATATTCATATTTCTGCAATCTATTCCCAAAACAAAATATTCAGTATAATATTCTTAAAATATCTATTGTCCATTTAATTCAGAATCTGAAATTTCCCATTTTCATATTATTACATTTCTATTTTGCAATTCATATAGCAGTGATAGACCATTTGAAATTAGAGTCATTGTTGAATTTTCTTCAGTGAGTTATATATTTGTTTAATAACTTGAGTGTGTCTTTTAAAATAAAAATAAGCTCTGTTTCTCCTTATTTTTTGTCTTCCCTCCCTTTTAATTGCTATATTTTTAAATTTTAAAAAGTCATTTAGACAAATCTTCCCTGAAAAATAATATATTTAGATTGTTAATAGTTAGAATTTTTCAACTTTTTAAGCATTGAGTATCAAATGAGATTATTTGCATATTTGCTTTCCAGATAAGTCTATAAAAATAGTCAAAATTTACCTATATACCGTATCAAAGTAAATAACAATAAGTAATAACCTGTGATTTTATCCATTTCAAGGAATGTTAATATTTGAAAATACTTACATTCTCCCTATATATATAAAACTTATTAAGTATATTTGATCATTTAAATTGGGTGCAGAGGTTATAGAATTCTAGTTCAAATTCCTGAAGACAAAGTCAGCTTTCCTTTAAGACATTTTCTGACTGTAAATGGATATGACTTTTACATGATAACAAGTAGTACAGATAAAAATCCCTGCTCCTAGAATTTGTTTCTCCCTATTGGTTCAATCAGTCATTGCTAGTGTTGGGTTTATTTAGTCATGTAACTCACTTGTGCTATATAAAAAGTAGTGGAAATATTCAAGACATTTTCTCAGAGAAAAACATCGATTATTTTATTTTATTAAGGAATAGACCACAAGGAAGATGCAATGGATTGGCTTGTTAGGCTGTGTGACTGCGTGCTGTTTTGTCTCTCGGTACCATGAGAAGAACTGGCCTACACCGTTAGGAGTATCAGAGCACTCTCTCTGTCTCTCTGTCTATCTCTCTGTCCATCTGTCTCTCTTCTCTATTCCACCTTCTCTGCTTTACTACTTTTTTTTTTTTATCTAGTATCTTAAAATGTCTGATATTGATATAGCTTGTATGTTTTCTGCTTCCTCAAGAAGAATGTAAGTTCTATGAGTGCAGAGATTTTTGCTTGTGTCATTCATTGCATGTTATTTGGTTATGGCAACATGATATAGAACTGCAAAAGTTAGTAAGTAAAAAATAGAGAGGTAGGGGTGTGTGTGTGCATGTATGCATGTAACTATATCTCAGTTTTATGTGCTGTCTGGGCTTAAGTAGTTCATTTTCAATTGGGGTTTCTTATGGTTATAGACAAAGACAGGTCAGTTTGGAGTCAAGTAAAAACTCATGCTGCTGGAAGTACTCTGCAGACTTAGTACAGACTACTAACTTAAATATCTTCGTGTAGCCTCTACATGATCTGGGCTTCTCACAGCATGTAGCAAAGGACTCTGGGCTCTAAGATAACTGCTGAAAACAAGCACTCTAAAGACAGTAGGTGGAAGCCACATGGCTTCTTGGAACATTTTATTCATGGTCCCCAAACATCATTCCTACTACCTTCATGTAGCTGAGCAAGTCAGTAGAGACAGATAAGGTCCAGGGTAATTAGACTCCATCTGTATTTAAGAGGAAGGCCAAAGATTTGCAGCCACTTTTAGCATACCACACTGCACATCTCAGTGCTTACAACAGGGCCTGCAATATATTTGGTATTTAATAAATGTTTGTTTAGTGAATGAATGACTTAATTCAGGTCCATGCTATCATCTTTATTTTATTTATTTATTTGTTTGTTTATTTATTTATTTTAGTGAGTAAAGCGATAGAAGTTTATTAAGCAAAGATACAGAAAAAACTCTCAAGAGTAAGAGGTGTCCCAACAAGTTTGCCCCGTGATGTCATCTTTAATCAGAAGAATTTACTAAATCTACAACTATCTTTCCGCCTGTTTTCCTGCTAGAAACTATAATACATTCCTTTCTTTGTTAGGTATTTGAAACTGGTTTTCTCATTCCTACAATTAAGCAGTGTAACTTGTGAATGGATTATCAAGAGCCTATGAATCTCAGGTGAACTCAAAATGTGTTCAATCTATTGTGTATACTCACTGAACTTGCCTAAACCCATCAGATCTTTCCTTTCAGGTAAGAGATGTTCTTATCTAAATCTCAATTATATACCAAAATTTTGTCATAATATTGCCTCTTTTACCTGAATTCTAGAACCCCCACATGATGAGCAAGATTTTATAGTCCCTTATTTCTTTTATCTTAACTATAGTAAAAATTGAAACAGTGTGGGATGGGGATACACAAATGACAGGAGTTATCTGTTGTAGGGTAAATTTACATTCACAATTATAAGTAGTTTTCCATGTATAATCCTTGTGAACCAATATTATCTTGCTCTGTACAGTTCTGTATCATTCACTAATTCTTCTTTGCCCTGTTCTATTCCATATAACCTATTTCATACATGACCTCAATTCAGTGAATTTATCACTTCCATAAATGAGAACTTTTTATACTGTCTGCAGAAAATTTTCTGCTTTATGTATATTGGTTTCATCAACCACTTATATAGCTCTAAATAATCTCATCCAGACTTGCTACTTCACAGAAGTGTGTTATGCTGTAAATGAAGGACCATTTTCTTACAATATCTGTCATGTAAAATACCTTCTACATATACTAAATATGACATATCTTTATGATGTGCAGAGATGAGTGATGCTTGGACTTTCATACAAATAGTAAAAGGCAAGTTACCAAATTATATGGCATAAGAGGAAATATATTAAAGCCCTCTATCTTGGTTCATCCCATTCAAAAATCTCCTAGGTTCCAGTCCCTTGAGAGTTTGTAATTTAAGCTTAAGTGTCCATATAAATGGACTCCTCATAGATATTTTAAAAAAAAGGATTTAAAAACCCCTCTGTAAAAATTGTCTTCAGATTGCTGAGGGTGTTTTCTGAAATATGCTTAAGGATGATGATTGTAGGATGCCTTTGATTTGGGGAAGTGAACAAAAGTTAATCTGAGTAAAGATTGTTTTACCTGACTTCTATAAGGAATTGGACAATGCAAGTTCATATAATAGATTATTACTTCTATTTTCAAATAATTACCATAAACTAATCCAACTGAGTAAATTCACTGAGACTGAAAAATAAAATAATACATGCAATCCACTGGGATGGAAAATGTTACTGGTCTCTACTGTTTTTTCCCATAACCAAATAAACAACATAAAAAATAAATAAATATGTTTTTGGATTCTAAACATAGACAGTGAAAACTAAGAAAGTAGAAGAATAAGAGTTCTGTTCAGTCCTGTCACTGTTTTCATTAAACTTCATGCTAGAGTGACAGAAAAATTTGTCTTCAGACAACAGAAAACAAGTAGGTATAGTTATGATTTGCAAAGAACTGATGGTAGCAGATCTTTCTTAACATCCGTGGTTAGTAAGAACTGTGACGATGGTAGAAATAAGAAAAGAAATTATACTAAATGTGAGAAGGTAAGTGCAAGGAAATAATGCTACAGTTAAAGGTTTGTTATGGGTAAAATGGAAAGAGATTACTTTGGAGGAAGAAAAAAGAATACTTCCAACTACTAACAAATATTTGAAGGTGAAAGTTTTCAACGGTACACCCTGGAAGAAAAAAAAATATTATTATCTACTATATATTCTCTGAAATTCAAATAATGTTATCAATTTGCTTCATCTATGTTTAATTCAATGTTTAAGATATTTTCTTCAAAGTCTCTAGACTTCCTACTCTTTTATAAAAGTCTTTAATATCTCTAGGGTTTGAAAATCACTTATCATAAACTATGTGTTTCACTGAAATGTAATTTTAAATGGACCAAGAATATTTAAGAGATGCTTTTAAGGTTAAAATGGACCCAGATCAATCTAAGGAGCAAAGGCTAGACATGACAATGTATATAAATGATGGAATTTATAGGTTGCAAAGGTGGGCTGGGGTCTGATTTCCAATGCAACTGCTGTTTTAGAGTATGGTTCCTTAGGGGCCTAGGGCATTTTTAAAACATTATGTTAACTATCCTTCAGTACCATCATGAGGGAGGCTGAACCTATTATATCCAATTTGTAGGTCATAAAAATAAGTCAATGAGAGGTTAAGTAGCTTGTTCAAGGTCACCAAACAAGTTCTAGTGGAACTAAAAATGAAAGTCACATCTCATCCCCTTGAAATGATGTCATCTGACTAGGGGGTTTTATTCAGAATTCATTATGCTGAACAGAAGACCTGATTAAAATGATTGACTTTGCTGAAGATAGAACCTAAATAGGTAAAAACACAAATATATTTCTTATGCAGAAAAATTCTAATTTGGCAGATTCCTGCTTAAAATTCCTAATTCTAAAGCACTTCATTTCCAACAAAGAAGAAAATCAGGATAGTCTCAAATGATGAAGAAGTTAATATTATCACACAGCAGTATTAGTTTGCAGACATCTAGGAAATTTGGATCTGTGATTCTTTGATCTGTAAATGTACTCTAATCTATGTAGCCAAATTATTAGTCTTTGGGAAATTACAGTATGGTTGAAAATGAGATTGCACTGTTCTGCTATCATATGAAAATGAGAATCACTGAAAGGCACTCCAGCGTTTCAAGAAGCAACAAGACAGACAAATGAAAATGCCTTGCGGTTTCTCATGCCAATGTCTAAAATGGTCACTTATTGACAGTTTTCAAAGTAAAAAGGCCATTGCAAAACAGCTAATCAATTTTGTGTGCCTCCTTTATGCAGCCAATAAATTATTTCCTACTGAAATCATATTGACCATTTAGGAAAAACAAAAGAATAATACAACTAGTTCAGTATTATTTGCTTTTTAGTAGATAAAAGGTTTATTGTCTTACTTTTCTGCTATAAAAACTCAAATGTCTTTTCTAAGAATTGAGTTGCAGTGGATGATTTTAAAGATGTAAAATATGTTAAATGTTATGAGACTTGTAAGAAGGGATATTTTAATACATAAACCATAACAAATGAGAGACTTAGTGAGAAAAAATAAAATTGGTAACACCTGCATACCTTGGCTGCTTTCTCAGGCTAAGTGCTCTATTTCTCCAAAATATAATGGTAAAACTGCACATATATTTAAAGCAAAAAATAACCATAAGTGTTTTTGTCACTTCTCAGCCATTATCATAGCTTTTATGGAATCTTCTTGGAATACAAACACCTCCTGAGAGCTAATAAATTCTCTATCTTTTATGCCTATCTGAATTGGTAATGAAATTCTCATTTCGTGCTAAACACCTTGGGGGTTAGCAAATTTGAGATTTTATCCAGTGTTCTGGACAACATTCAGTTTCACAATAAAACAGGTTTTCTTCTGACTGCTGTGCACAGTTGGCATTTACATTTACCACATGACTGGAGGTGATATATTTATGTCCCTTGATAAGCTAAGATGCCATGAAGACATTTAATTTCTCTTCATCCTTTGGTAGTTAAATACTTGTTTTTCCCCCTCTATGATAATATGTAGAATCAATTTATGACAATGCAAAACAGAGACTTTATCCACTCTGATTGATGAATTTTATTTCTAAAGGTTTACCTGCTTACCATATTACCATTTTTTGATACTAAAGAGCAATGCCAAAGGCTTTATACACCAGATATGTAAAACTTCTAATTTGACTTTTTCTCAAACTATGATTGTGAGAATTCTTTGGGAATTGACCAATAAATAACATATCCAAGGTGAGGAAGCCAGAGTTGGGCATGTACATTTTCCTGTCATATTGCTGAAATAATGTATATGAAAGCGACTTTCAGTTTCAGGTAGAAAGCAAAGTCATTCAGAGAAAAATCAAAAAGATCCTTTTATAGTTTTTCATGGCTTACAGAACAAAATACATATTCTGAATCTGTTATTCAGTGATTTTAATAGTCTAAGTATCATATGCCTCCCAGAATTTACCTCATTTCACTCCTGTTTGTGAATTCCCCACTTGGGAAAACAAGGTTAATCTTAAGAAGTTCATAAAATCATGTTCTTCCACTCCTTTGTTCATGCTCTTCCTTTTTCTTTCCCCTCCTTTTATTTAATCCTGCATAAAAAAAAAAAAAAATCCTGCATAAAGTTTACCTGAAATCCTTCACTATCTAGTGATCTTGTTTCTCTTTTTCTGTTTCACTGAAGAAGTAATGACAGAATCTCATAGGGTATTTTTCAAGTAACATGATAATAATATTTTTAAATGACTTGGCACAGTTCCTACCTAATATTACCTTAGGTTCTTCTTCATATTTTAATTTATATGTCTTAGAATTTAGTCATGATGGAGTAACTGAAACCAAACTGGTATTAAAAACAAAGAAGCATATAAAAATAGAAAGTTGGGCAAAATATATAGCACTCTTTAAGAAAGTGGGGGGGAAAGCACAGCAGAACTGTGGTACTGAGAGGAGAAGAATAAGAAAGGTGAACCATAAGTCAACTTGACCTTATGTCTAGAGGATCTTTCAAAAATGGAGTATAGTCAAGAAGGAGCAAAGCAGATACCGCAGCCTTGATTAGGCAAGATCAGGTTGTACTTCAGTCAGGGGAGAATCAAGAGGCTGGAATTTGTAGCACATGTGAACATACGCAAAGAGTTTTGTTTTTGTTTTTGTTTTGTTTTATTTTTTTTAATTTAAGAAACAAAACAGAGGATCGTATGGGAAGAGATGAAAAAATTAAAAAAGATAAAATCAAAGAGGGAGACTAACCATAAGAGACTGTTAATCATAGAGAACAAACTAAGCATTACTGGAAGGGAGGGATATGGGGGAATGGAGTAATTGAGGGATGGATATTAAGGACGGCATGTGATGTAATGAGCACTGGGTATTATATAAGACTGATGAATCACTGACCTTTACCTCTGAAACCAATAATACAGTATATGTTAATTAACTGAATTTGAATTCTTTAAAAAGGAAGAAAACAAAACAAAAAAATAAATAATAAATAGGTGAAAAAATGAGGGAGATGTCTTACAATATTTTTAATCCACAAATTATTATTTTTCTGCTAATTACCAAAAAGTATTATGTCACACAGAGAAGGAGAGAGAGAGAGAGAGAGAGAGAGAGAGAGAGGGAGAGAGAGCAGGAGAACCTCCAAAGCACATGGTGGTGACTGATGATCCTCTCCTGAGTACCTGCATCTAAGAAGAAATCCCTTGAAGAGTATGCCTAATGAAGTATTCCTTTGGTCTGAGGGACTATTTTATACCAGTCATCCGTGTCTCTTCAGGTCTTTTTCTTCAAATTGTAATATTAGACTTCAAACTGCTATAGCAGAAGTGATTAAAAACCTTACATTTATAAGAAAGAAAAAAGATTTATCTATAGTTTCAGAAAAAGAGCTCCAGAAAGACACTTTGACATCCCTTTGAACTCCTGCTTGAATATGAAGCTGTGCATGCTTAGGGAGATAATCCAATAAAATGACAAGAGAAAAACTAAGTAGTAACTAAAAAGTAGCTGTAAGCTGAAGATCTACCAGGGCTCACACATGACCAAGAGATATTCAGATTTTAGCCACGTAGGATAGAAGGATCTCATTGAATAGCTAATGCTTCAACCAGAACACTAGAGAGAGCACTTCTTGTAGTAGGGCTATAAAGGCTCTGGAATAAATCCCACATTAGTATTAAATTATGAATATTTAAGAACAATTCTTAAAAAGATAAAGATGATCCACAACTAAATGAATTTTCTGGATAAACAAAACTCAACACATTTAAAGAAAGACAAGAAAATCTATGTGTTCAATAATACAGTATTCACAATAAGCACTAACTATTTAAAAATCATTAGACTTTCCAGAAAGGAAAATTAGATAAAAAAATGAGAAGAAATAACTTAAAAAATAGACCCAAGTGGCAAATATAGTCAAATTAACGTAGAAGGACTTTAAAGTAACTGTTACGAATACACTCAAGAATAGTAATAACATGAATACAATGGAAAGAAAGAGGAAGTAAGAAACAATTTGAAATTTTGGAACTGAAAAATGCAATATCTGGAAAACATGTTATTTCTGTTCAACAAATTAGACTCTATGAAACTAAAGGAAGTTTCAGTGGACATCAATATAAAAGAAAACATTTGAAGTGAAATACAAAATAAAAAAAAAATCAAAAAAAAAAAAAATAAATAAATAAAAAAAATTTTATAAACCTTGAGTGACCTATCAGAAAATAAAAGGTAGTCTACTGACATATAATTTTACCCAGGGAAAAAGGTGAACAGGAAAATATTTTAATGTGTAACAGTGTAACAGCTAAAATTAACCCACTTTTTTTTTTTTTTTAAGATTGTATTTATTTGACAGAGAGAAAAACAGCCAGAGAGGGAACACAAGCAGTGGGAGTGAGCAGGCAGCCTGACAGGGGGCTCGATCCAGGGACTCCAGGATCATGACCTGAGCTGAAGACAGAGTCTCAACCACTGAGCCACCCAGTTGCCCCAATTAACCCAATTTTAATAAAAAAAATATAAACTAAAAGATTTAAGAAGCTCAAATAATGAATATATGACAAATGTAAAAAAATCACAACAAGGCCTATCATAATCAATCTATTTAAAACCAGTGATAAGTGTGCCCGGGTGGCTCAGTCAGTAAGCGTCTGCCTTCGGCTCAGATCATGATCCCAGAGTCCCGGGATTGAGCCCCAGATCAAGGTTCCCTGCTCAGTGGGAAGACTGCTTCTCCCTCTCTCACTCCCCCTGCTTGTGTTCCCTCTCTGGCTGTGTTTCTCTCTGTTAAATAAATAAAATCTTTAAAAAAAAAATGGAAAAAAAATGAAACTAAAAGTTAATACTATGAAAAATATTCAAATTGTTAAATTATAGCTACATTAATAAAAAATAAGCAAAAATGGAACTTAGTAAAACATGAAGTAAATAAGCATGACTATACATTTTTCATACATTATAATGATAATTAGAAAAGACTATTCACAGTCATGCTGATAAATTTAAATCAAGATGAAATATACCAATTCCTTGAATGATACAAATTATTAAAATGAACACAATCTCAACAACCCTAAATTTATTAAATGAATTATATTTGTAATTAAATCTTCCTACAAAGAAAATCCCAACCATATATTTCTTTGCAGGTAAATTCTATCACAACCTAAAATGGTCAATAATTACAGTCTTACATAAACTTTCAGGAAGAGAAATTAGGGTAGTACTGACCAACTGATTTTTACAGTTTAACATGACATTAATAGTTAAACCACATAAGAATAACCTCCCCCCCCAAGAAGAGAAACTCATATATGTATGTATAACATAAAAGTAAAAATCCTTAACACTTTGAGGTGTTTTGGAATATAGGTGAAGTTTACTAGTGTTAAGTCCAGAGCTGATGATCAAGAAAGAATTCTTGAAATATATTTGGTGCAAAAAGACGGTTTCTTAAAGCATGGGGACAGGATACATGGGCAGAAAAAGCTGCCCTGGGCTTGTGAAGTGTGGCTGATGATGTACTTGGGAATTGGGGGAGGCATTAATATTAAGATAGTTGGGAGCTTCCTGGAAGAACATTACATTTGCCTGCTTCAAGTATCTGTCAAGGGGCTGTAGTTTATAAGGAGATTTAATTATGTTTACATTCCCTTCTGGAAGCTAGGCCATTGATATAAATGCTTTGTTCTTGTAAATAGCTAAGACTTTTATAAACTGAGAGAGACTCATGTATTGCAAGATTGTAATCTCTATAATTTAACTATTTGTTTTTCCTTTAGGGCAGTCAGGAGTGCTTGAGGAAAGTCACATATATCCCATGTTGGGGAAGTGGTGGTGTCAACTTCTGCCTGTCCTCAGCTAGCCTTCTGTTCCCTTATCAATATTAGCACACCTAATGTGACAGTATATTACAATATAAATTATCATTATAAAACAGAGGTTAGTCAAGAAAGCTATGGTTTGGTTGGCGGCGCCTGGGTGGCTCAGTTGGTTAAGCCACTGCCTTCGGCTCAGGTCATGATCCCGGAGACCCGGGATCGAGCCCCACATTGGGCTTCCTGCTTGGCGGGAGGCCTGCTTCTCCCTCTCTCATTCCCCCTGCTTGTGTTCCCTCTCTAGCTGTGTTTCTCTCTGTCAAATAAATAAAATCTTTAAAAAAAAAAAAAAGAAAGCTATGGTTTGGTTTAATATTCAAGAAAAGCCCTTAATAAAATTTAAAATTTACTTATTAGTGGTAATAAAAAAAATTAAGAAAAGAAAGAAATTAACTAAACCCAATAAAGGTTATGTATGGAAAATGTATAACTAGTCTCTTATCTAAGGGGAAAACAGAAAAGTTTTCTCAATTGAACCAATAGAAAATAAGTATGACAGCTCTCCTCATTGTCCTGAAAATCTTAGTACAATAAGATGGTGGAGGAATAAAAGGGATATAGCTTTTTAAGGATAGAGCAAAATTGTGTTTATAGACAATATGATTTATTATTCAGAAAACTTCTTATCTTTTAGAAAATTGACTAAAGAATATTCAATTTAGAATGGCAGCTGCATAAGGTTAATATAAATAATTTTATTTCTAGGGGTGCCTGGGTAGCTCAGTCAGTTAAATGTCTGCCTTCACCTCAGGTCATGATCCCAAGGTTCTGGGATTAAGCCCTACATCGGGCTCCCTGCTCAGCTGAGAGCCAGTTTCTCCCTCTCCCTCTACCTCCCACTCTGACTACATGTGCTCTCTATCTCTCTGTCAAATAAATAAATAAAATCTTTTTAAAAATAAATGAAATAAATAGATAGGTGAATAATTCTATTTTTATATTTCAGTACTAGATAAATCCAAAATAAGTTTCATAAGCCAAAATATTTATAATAATATTATAATACAGAAAAACTAGACCAATAAAAATGCAACACCTGTCCATATACATGTTGTAGCATACCAAAATAAATGACTTCTATTACTGGTTGAAAAACTAGAGATTTTTAAATTGACATTATTACCAAAGTTGATCAATAAATTCAGCAAATTCCAAATCAAATTGCTAGTTTTTTTTTCTTTCCTTTTTCATAGAGATGACAAAAGTGTTCTAAAATGTATACGAAAATGCTAAAGACCAGAATAACCAAACATATTTTTTTAAAAATCTGTTGAAATAAACTAAAAAAGATCCATATAAATGGAAAAATAGCCCACATCCATGGATGGGAAGAATTACTACTGTTAAAATGTTCATACTATCCAAAGCAATCCACAGAATCAGTGCAATCCCTATAAAATCACAATGGTAATTGTCAGAGAAATAGATAAAACAATACTAAAATAAGTATGGATACACAAAAGACCTTGAATAGCCAAAACAAATTTAAGCAAAGAACAAACTTGAAAACATTACATTTTCTGTTATCAAAATACATCACAAAGTATATAATAAAAATATATTACACATTTCTTGACATCAAACATTTGTTATATTATAAAATACCAAAATATGATTTCAAGTAATCCAAATAATATGATACTGGCATAAAAACAGATATATAGACCAACTGAAACAGAATAGAGAGCCTAGAAAAAAGCCATGTTTATAGAATCAATTGACCTTTAAAAAAAATGTCTGAATACACAATGGGGAAAGGAAAGCCTCTTAAACAAATGTGTTGGGAGATCTGGATACCATATGCAAAAAAAAAAAATTTATCTTGCATCATAAACAAAAATACCACAAAATGGATGAAGGAACTAAACATAAATTTGACACCCTAAATCTCCTACAATAAAACACAGGGGAAATGCTTGTGGACATTGCCCTAGGCAGTGACTTCTTGCAAATGACACCAAAAGCACAGGTAACAAAGGCAAAAATAGAAAGCAGGACTACATTGAATTTAAAAGCTACTGCAAAACAAAGGAAGCAACAAGATAAAGAGTCAAGCCCTGGGTAGTATATGTAAGTGCTGAATCACTAAATTCTATCCCTGAAACTGATATTACACTGTATGCTAACTAACTGAAATCTAAATACAAATTTGAAAGGAAAAAAGGGCTTTTTCAAGAGTCAGTGTATGGATTAGAAGAAAATATTCACAAACCCTATAACAAATAAAATATTAATATCCAAAATATATAAGGCACTTATAACTCAAAAGCAAAAACAGACAAAAAAGAACAAACAAAAAGTCCAAATAGCCAACTGTAAAAGGAGCAGAGGATTGGAATAGACATTTATCCAAAGAAGATCTACAAATGATAAATAGGCATATAAGACACTCAACATCATTAATAATCAAGGAAATGCAAATCAAATTATTCTAGATGAAATAAGCCAGACACTCCATGATGCTAATTGTCACAAGAATCTAAAATAATCAAACTCATAGAAGTACAGAGCAGAATGGTGGTTGCCAGGGTCTGAATGGAAGGAGGGAAATCGACAGTATTAGTTAAACGCTATAAAGCATCAGTTATGCAAGATAAATAAATCTTAAAAAGTGCACTGTACAACATACTGCTGACAGTCAATACTGTAATTTATACCTAAAATTTTTGTAAAGAGGTAGGTCTTATGTTAAGTGTTCTTGTCACATACACACACACACAAATAATAGGGTTAGTGGAAACTTTTGGAGGTAACATATATTTAATGCATGAATTATGGTGATGATTTAGTAGATATAGCTTTATCTCTAAATTCATCAAGTTATATATATTATATATGTACAACTTTTATATGCCAATGATAGGTCAGTAAAGTGTTTTTTTTTTTTAATTTCACAACTTAGTCTCATTTCTAATTTCATTTTCAATACACTATCATGACAGTATGAAATTCTTATAAGGACATATAGGTCAATAAAGCAAAAGAGAAAATTCAAAAAAAAAATCTTATATAGGTGTCCAACAAAGGCTTGATGAAAATGTTAAACACTATTTTTGGGACAACATGAAATCTATATTAACAAATGCTAATTTTGGGTAGCCTGGGTGGCTCAGTCAGTTGAGCATCTGACTCTTGTTTTGGCTCAGGTCAGGATCTCTCTCCTAATGGGGTTGAATCTCACATTGAGCTCCTTGCTTGGTGGGGAGTCTGTTTGAAGCATCTCTCCCTCTGCTCCTCCCCCTACTCTCTCTCTCTCTTTCCCTCTCTCTAAAATAATTCTTAAAAAAATAAGAAAAAAAAAAAAAAGAGAAAAAAAAATAAGAAGTGATTTTTGACGACTATCTCAAAGCATGCACAGAAATTTACTCTAAGTAGGTAATGGACATGAAGTTAAATTTGAAATGATAAAACTTCTAGAAGTAAACAGAAAAACTTGATGACCTGGGATAAGCAAAAATTTATTAAGACATCCAAAACACTAACTGAAAGAAAAAAAACGGAGACAAATTGAATGTCACTAATATTAAAATCTTCTGCTCTAAAAAGGACATCATTAAAGAAAAGACAAGTTACATGCTACAAAAATATACTTACTTCCCTCATGTATGCCTGACCAATAACTTGTATTAAGGTCATATAAAATATAGTAAGTGCTTAATAATAAGACTAATAAAAAATTAAAAGGGACTAAAAGTTGAACATATATTTTATAGAAAAAATATGAATGGCTTACAAGCACTGGAGAAGATGTTCAAATCATTAATCATTAGAGGAAAGTAAATTAAAACCACAATACAATATTACTACACACCTATTAGTATGACTGATACTGAACCTGGGAAGGATACAGAGCAACGAGAGCTCTCATATATTGCTGGCAGAAAACAAAACTCTACAGCCACTTTGAAAAACAATTTGATAGGCTTTTTTTTTTTTTTTATCAAGGTAAACATACACTTACTATAGATGTAGCAATTCCATTTCTAGATATTTCCTGAAGAGAAATTAAAAGATGTGCCCATGTAGATATCTATATGTAAGTATACGATACATATATTATATATATAACAGAGGGGTATATGTATACATTTTAAAAAATAAATATATATTAAATTAATATATAGTATGTGTATATATGTATGTATATGTATACAAATATATATTTAAGTTAATATACTATATATACTATATAGATAGATAGATAGATAGATAGATAGATAGATAGATAGATAGATAGATATAGATATAGATGCAGTGGACTATACACAGGAATGTCCATGGCATCTTTATTCTTCAGCTGAAAATAAAAACCTAAATTTTGCATCAATAGAATCGGTAGACAAATTGTGATATACTTATACAATGAGCTAGTATTCACAGTAAAATCAAACGTACTGTTTGTACCCATATAAGCATCAGTGCAGCTTACTTGCATATTGAGTGAATAAACACAGAGAGGAAAGATCACATTCATGATACTACTAAATGCAATGGCTCTGAAAACTACTTAGGCAGTCCACTTACCTGAATCATTGTTTTCTTTACATGCAAAAATATTTTGAACTGACTCCTAGCTAGGACTTATAAAACATGTACCTTAAATTGGTGATTAAACTTCTTATAAATCAAACTTAGATATGTGTTGGAAAATGAAGTGTTGTGTGATATAGCTTCTAAAGAAAACTTTTGAAAAAAAGTATAAATCAGCCAGTGAAGTAACTGTCATTTCCTTTGCAGACTAAAATGAGTTATTCTGCAAGATTATTTGCCTATTTAGCAGCATTAGTAGGTAAAATGTTTAAGGCATGATTTTTGAATCTCGGAGTTATTAGCATTGGTCATTTCTTGTTGTGGGGATACTGTCCTGCACACCGTAAGATATTCAGCTCTACTCCGGACCTCTACCCACCAGATGCCAGTGGTGGGAGTGGTGGGGAGATGCCCCTTTGCAGTTAAAACAACCAAAACTTTCTGCGGACATTCCTCAGTTGCCCCTGCTTGAGAACCAGGTTTAACGGGTTTCACATACCAACCAGGCAGAGTTAAGAAAACATACATGTACAAGAACGGAGAGAAAACTCTGCAAACTTTTATATCCAGGGCCACTCTGGTTTTAATTCAAGGAGAACTCTGTATATTATCAGATCTACTTTAATTCCTAGAACCACAAATGAATAATTATGCAATGCTTCCATCTGTAGTTTATTTTGTCCAATATTTCTCTAAGCGCTTGAATCCTGGTATTGATTTGTGAGGCCTTTTTATTCCTCATGAAACTGTGCCTTTCCATTTCAGCTGCTCACGAATCTGTCTCTGGTTTTGTTCTTACTGGAAAACATTAGTAAATGATATTCTTTTTTCCGAAAGTACTAGGAATTAATCATTCTTGTTTATAAATTTCAGCAAGTGAATTGTAACATTTTCTCAAGTGCGTTCAGAAATAAATACCATGTGCTTTCACAGACAGAACGCTACATTTTATGTGCCACATGAGTATATTACAAAATATTCTACATCTTTAAAATTATTTTCTGTGGGTAAATTTATAATGAACAAGTAAGCCAAATTAATCACTTAATCATGTTTATTAAAATCACTCTATGAAAAGTTCAGGAAAAAGAGAAATTAATACCACAAAAGTTAACTAACTCTGTTTAACACTGTGACCCATCTGGAATTAAAATTTAAATTATGCAGTTCAAAAGGGAAAAATTTTCACCAGGCTTACCAAAAAACTTTATAACAGAAGTCCCCAACTGGAGGAATCAGGCACATGAAAATCACATACAGATACATTCCGATTCATATGATTCTTCTATGTCACATATTTGAGAACCACTGCTTTACAAGAAGAAAATAGCATCCTTAATATTAACTGTTTATTCTATGTCACTTAAAATGGTTTTATGTAATAAACTATTTTGTTATAACAACTCAGAAGAAGCAATTGAAAAATCTACTTAAATGAATTAACGAATCAGATACAGAAAAATTTTGGCCAAGTAGATTAGTTCTATTAGTGTAATTAGCTAGAAAAAGTTGTAAGATAAGAAAAAAAAATCTAGGACTTATAAATATATATTTTGGACAAATTTATATTTCTATAGATTAGGCAGGAGGTAAAAAATAAGGATTAGGACAATGACAGAAACTACATATTTATTGGAAAAAATATTTTGAATAGCAGCTGCACTTATATTACAAAAAGTATTTCACAAACATCAGGCATAGGGCAATGTTGATATATGACAAAGGACCAAGGACAGAGCACAAATATGAAAAATTGATTTGGCCAACTGTATGTGAGTAGGAAATTTGTTTATTTTGAGATTTTTTAAAATGTGACAGTGTTACATATATTTTCTTCTTTGAATTTTAATATGAGTATATTAGCAGTTTTTGTTTCTTATGTATTAATAGGTTATTTGTTATCTGTGTCCTTTTTAGCAATTAAAAAATACTATTCTATTTTGGTAACTGTAAATTATTATTGAAAGTTTGGTCTTTTAGAAAATCCGAAAGTTTGAGAACCATTCATTTTAAAATTTTATTGAAAATATATACAAAAAAAAAAGTGCATACCATTTTCTTTTAGAAGTCACCTTCCCATTTTAAGAAACCAATGAAGAAGAACTTGTAAGGGGAAGATATTTGATTCACAGTCAGTTTTTCTGAGATGCATCTATTCCCTAAGGTGAGGGATAATGATCCTTGAAAGTACTTGAAAACTAAAAAGATCTAAGAATAATAATAGAAGAAAGGAAAGCTAGGCTGATATAAATTGCTGTAGGGATCACCTTTCTGGATATCACTCTTGGCAGGTTTCTGGAGTCATTAATATTTCTTTTGAAAATGTTTAAAAATGTGAATTAGAATAACAGTCCCTAATTTGACCATAAAATGGTGAGTGTAGGCAAGATAACTCTGTGTATTATAGTTTCGATTGTCTCAAATAACTGAACTGGATACATTCCACCATATATCACTATGTCTCTATAGCGATTTGTATAATATATTGAGACAAAACAAAACAAAAAACATTAATACTAAGGCTCATTTTTAAAGTAATTTAATCAGAATATTAGGTATTTATTTGATGAATTAAGTGAATAGAAAGGATGTAATATGACCAAGATTTGCTTTAAATATGTAAATCATAGCAAAGCAAAAGTGAAATCTGTACATTTATTTTCATTTCAGTTAATGTTACTTTTTGGATATATATATATTTGTTTCTATCGTAGAAGTAGTTAATCATAATCCTGGGAAAACATAATGTAGAGGTGCTTGAGTGGCTCAGGTGATTAAGCAGCTGCCTTCAGCTCAGGTCATGCATGATTCCAGGGCCCTAGGATTGGACTTGGCATCTGGCTCCTTGGTGGGCAGGGAGCCTACTTCCCTGCCTGCCACTTTCCCTGCTTATGCTTGCTCTCTTCCTCTCTCTGTGTCAAATAAATAAATAAATAAATAAACAAATAAGTAAATAAATAATAAACACTTTTAAGAAACCGTGATACAGTGTTAAGTCTAGTTTGAATTCTGCCTCCAAAATTTTATAGCTGAAGGTACTTGAGCAAATTTCCATTTCTTTCTTAGTTTTTCCAGTGGAGATTATCACAGTAGTTCCTTCACAGACGTGTCGGGATAGTCATCAATGCAAAGTACTAAACATCTTGCCTGCCTCGTTATTAAGTGTCCAGTATATACATGTCTGTTTTGTTTTGTATTGTAGTCATCTTCAAGACATATGGTGCTATGTGGGAAAACTGTAGATCACAAAATTTTCAAAAATATTTTCAGAAAAAAAGTTTTGCCAAAATAATAGCAGAGTAATTAACTAGTCACTAAGTGTTAAGGAACTTAATATTTGCATGGACAATGTGGCATATGAAGGATCATGAAAGGCAGAAAGATATCCAGATTTTTCTGTATCCAGATTTAGGTCTATGCTGTCCATGTTAGAAATAAGGCATCTGAGTTTTGTGTGCTTCTAAAGGAAAACTACTACTTTTATTCACAATTCACTGTCTTACCACCCCTATTACCTTGAGACAAATGAGGACTCATAGCATGTGCCCTGTATCTCTATCTCTAATAAGCACCACAAGGAACAGCATATGCAATCAGATCTTTATACCACCCCTCCCCAATTTTTGGCACCTACTCTCAATCACTGAAATGCTCCCACATATATCCTGGAATTTATGGTGCATCACCAACAAAATTCTTTATATATTCAAAGTCCATATCTATTTCTGCTTATTCAGAAACAGTCTCTTAAGGATATCATTTTTCCTACAAATCTCTCAAATTATAATTTTTTTTCCTTTCATACTGTTTAAGCTACTAGGTCTGGTGGTGACTTTCCCACTCCTCGCTGGGACTTCAATACCATTCTCCATTTTTTATTTATTTCTCCACCCAGAATCTCAATGAATTAGATTCTACAGTCCTTATTACACCATTTTATTCACAAAATCTTAATTTTTTCATGATTATTCTACAACATTGTTTTATTTTTACCATGCCTATTATTCCTTTTGTGTAGTCTTGACTTCAAATAAAATGAACTTTATATGTCCATTTTCAAACTCCAGATCCTTTGAGATCCTGCTTTTATAATAAAAGGAATTATTCAGCTGTCCATTTATTTACTTAGTCCATATGTCTTTATCCATCTGCTTTCATGGAGAAAAATCACAAATTATACCATTCAACTCTGACTAGATTGGGATGATTTTTGGTAGGAATGGGGGTTTACAATACATGCAGAAGTTTTCTAGAGGCTTCACCAGAGTTGGGAAATAGATTTATGTGTCTTCTTGGTGAAACTGGCATATATGTATTCTATACAAAAATAAGAATATGAACAGAGTATTGCATATTCAGGAAACAATTGCAAATAAAGATCAAAATGGTTCAAATGGATTGAAATGAGGAAAGAGAATGGAGATATATGTAGATGATAGAATAGAATTGACTAATAAGCAACCTTAAACAACATGCTAATGAGCTTTTTTTTTTTATCATTAGACATGTTGAGACTGTTAACCTTAAAAAAATAAAAATCCCAGTTTTGTGGGGTTTGTTTTGTTTTGGTTTTGGAGGGTGGAATAGCAGAGAATTGCAATCTGGAACAAGTAAGCTATTTCAGAACAAAGGAAAGAAATGCTCTTTTACAGAAGGAAGGGGAAGTTGAGATGATAACTATCAACAAAAAATCCATTGGTGTAACCTGGGAGTTTGAAGTATAGTGCTTTTCTTTGGCTGAGTTTTGATAATCTTTCATTGGCTAACCTGTTTCTTTCTGGCCTTAATATAAACAGGCAGTGAGTTCAATAGAAGTAGAGGTGGTAAGCAGATATTCTTTGCTCTTCATATTAAAAGGTATATGTCTAGCATTTCAGCTTTAGTATTCCTACTTTTAGACTAAGGGAAATATTTTTGTGTGAAATAAAAAGGGCTTTTTGTTTTATTCTACCTTTTAATCATGAATGTGTATACACTTAATTTTTTTCAGATGGCATTATTAAAATAATCGTGTGATTTTTATCCTCTAAAAACTTAACTTGTCAAATTGAAATAATCTATTTTCTAATGTAAAAACCAACATTTTATTACTTATGTATAAACAGCAATATGGCTTTTTGGAAGGTTTTGGGTTGTTTTTTTTTTGGTAAATTTCTAGCTATATTGTGGTTTATATCTGTTTTCATCTTATTTTCAAACTAGTTGCATTTCAGTAAAAAATACTGTCAGTTCAAACCCAATCTTAATATTTGATAAAGGTAGATTTTCCTAGGAAATACTTTTTTTCATATACATTTAATGTATATTCTACAATTATTGAGTGCAATATTCTATATGTGTTCCTTTGTTCAAGCCTATTACAAGCACAGACCAATTCATGTGTATACTTATTGATTTTGAACTGCTTCTTCAATTAATTGTCTAGAAAATGTGCTAAACTCTCCCACAATGATGGTGCTTTGTCAGTTTTCTTTGAAGCTTTATTTTTACCTTGTCTATCTTGAGGCTAGATAAGTGCATACAAGTATAAATTGTTATAGTTCCTGGTGAATTAAAGTTGTTATTTGGATGGAGTAAACCTGGTTATTTCTAGAAATGCTTTTGGCTATAAGGTCTATTTTGTCTGATTATTATAGATACATGATCTCTTTTTTAGGTATTTACTTATTACATCTTTTCCCAAAGGCGACTTCTCATGTCTTTAACTTTCAAAGGTGTCTCCTGCATACATAATGCAGACTGAAGGTCTTAATCAAGGCACAATTTGGATTGGTCATGTGGCGCACACAGGGGCTATAGATGGTAGCTGATAGAAAGGAGAGCTGGCCAAGTGCGGTGTGGACTTTGTGGCTGTAGAAAACAGCTGACTTCCAAGAGTTGAGGAATGCAGTTCCAAGTTTTTCATTTCAGAGATAATAATAATAATCAGGTTGCTGGACAAAGTAGAAGTGGTCACGAACAGGGTTTACAGATAAGGGTGATTCCTGTGTTTATTAAATAGTGGTAATTTAGATTAAAATGAGAAGATTGTATAAACACAAATACCCATGGACTGTTGAAGAACTTTCTGATTTACCCACAACAAAAGCACTGGATTTCACTTATGACTTTCCTGTTCTTCTTAAGCCTTCCAGTTTACGTTGGATTGTTCAACTATTTTCATAAGAGTTTTGTGTGCGTGTGTGTGTGTGTGTGTGTGTGTGTGTGTGTTCTTTTCTTTCATTTTTATCTTGACTCCTCAACTAGTTAGAGAGAGATATTTCCGGGGAGAGATTACAGAGTCAAATTTCACTGAGACTGCCTTACAGAGACAAACCACCCTCAAGAAAAGAACCCCAACAGCTGTGTGTAAAAGTAAAGAAGAATCTGCTTCTCTTGCCTGGCTATGCAACATGATTTAACGTTTTGAATAGAAATGCCCTACATGCCCTTGTTTAGTTCGCAATTCAGTTATCATCGGTTGTGGTAAATGAAATATTCATTTCCTGGGCAACAGAAATGACATACTTCGTGTCTTTACATCTTATACAAAACTCATGTCAGCTCTTTATCTAAGAGGTTAAAAATGAAAAATCATATAAAAAACTATTATGGACTAATTTGTGTTCCCCCAAAATTCATGTTGAGGTACTAACTCCCAATGTGATTGCATGCGGAGAAAGGCCCTTTCAAAGAAGTAATTATGGTTAAATGAAGTCAAAAGTGTAATACCCTAATCCAGAGGTGTCCTTATGAGAAGAGGAAGAGGCATCATGATGCACAAACACAGAGGAAATATTATGTGAGGACACAAGGAGAAGGCAGCCATCTTTAAGTCAAGCCACACGCACTGGCATCTTAATCTTGAACTTCAAGCCTCCAGAACTGTGATAAAATACATTTCTGCAGTTTAAGCCACCAGGAAGCAGCCTTAATAAATTAATATAGAAAACAAATTTATTCAGAGAACTAACTAAAGAAAAAATGTATTGTTATTATCATCTTGGGTGTTCTTCATGTGCCTTTTAGGAAAAATGGGGCTGATAGTCCCATATTATGCAGTGGCTTGCACACATGTGCATTGTTTTAATATTTCCATTTGTCTACTAATGAATAAGAATCTTTCCTGAATTTGTGTTATGTTGCCTTTAATACTAATTGGTTCTTGTGGAAATTCCCAGTGAATTTTCATACACTGATATGATTAAATTCCAGAAGGTGTTTCTTATGGTGTCCAATGAAACTGAAGTCTAAAGCTAGGAATATAGCCAACCAATAGTACACCAGTACAGACAATTTAAGCTTTCTCAACTAATCTTGTTCAGTGGACAATGAGGTGAAGAAAAAGAAAGTGAATGTTACCGGTCTAGCATTAGAAAACTCTTCTTATAGAAGAGGATTCTCCTGATCCACCCCCCCCAAAAGATGCATCTTTATGTTGGAAACACAAAGTGTTCCTACCTAAAGGGTTTTGTGTACCTAACATCTTTTCTTTTTTTTTTTTTTTTAAGATTTTCTTTATTTATTTGACAGAGAGAGAGATCACAAGTAGGCAGAGAGGCAGGCAGAGAGAGAGGAGGAAGCAGGCTCCCTGCTGAGCACAGAGCTCCATGCAGGCCTCGATCCCAGGACCCTGAGATCATGACCTGAACTGAAGGCAGAGACTTCAACCCACTAAGCCAGCCAGGCACCCTTAACTGGACATTTAAAAAATTGACATGGCAGCTCTTTTGCGTTTTTATCTTCTCCATGCTCCATCTTGGTTGGATAATCTTTGTGAAGTCCACAAATAGACTCCCTTGACCACTGGTTTCTAGTTGTGTCAACCAATGGAGAGCCCAAGTGGATCATAGGGGGATGAAGAGAATGAGGTCAAGATATTTATTCCCTTGGCTTCCTGCCTTTATTTATTTTTTTAAATGTTTTATTTATTTATTTGATACACACACACACACACACACACACACACACACACAGAGTAAGGGAGAGAGAGAGAAAGCACAAGCAGGGGGAGCTTCAGGCAGAGGGAGAAGGAGAAGCAGGCTCTCTACTGGTCAAGGAGACCCATGTGGGGCTTGATCCCAGGACCTTGGGTTCATGATCTGAGCCAAAGGCAGACACTTAACCAACTGAGCCACCCAGGTGCCCCTTGGCTTCCTTCTTTTAAAAGGCAACCCTGAACTATATTTAAGAAGGTCTCCTCATTATAACCTTTCCCCTACCCTAACTGTCCCCATCCCTAAACCTTTGGACCTAGTAAAGTAATAATTCTTCCAATGATACTAATTCAAAGTAACTGCACTATTCCTTTGCTTCCCCTATATTAATAAACAATGTTGTAAATTATCCAATTATAAACAACCCCCCCTGAAATTTTCATGAGTGGAGATACCATTTGACTTCTTTCTGAAACTTAATTCATAATATTGGAAGAAATGTTATTACATTTACATTAACTTAAATTTCTATTGTCCACTTTCTCTTCTTTTTATCTTTCACTTTTACAGTTTGAGGGGTTCCCCTCCCTTGTTTTCTCATCCCATCTATCTTTCTCACTTTTTATAACTTAAAATAATTTTACTCTTTCAACTTTCAATAATTTTATTGAATTTGAATTGTCCAGTATTTTGTTCTATATCTTGACCCCTCACCACCAAAAAAAGTCTGATATCATGGTTTTATATTATCATTCCTTGCATACTTCTGCAGATGTATTTAGCAGTATCATTATATTCACTGATTTTCTTTGCATAGCATGTTTCTACCTGGAATCATTTTTCATGTGCCCAAAGATACAATTTAAGATTTTCCGTTAGCGCCATAAACTCTGTTTTTGTTTTCTGAAAATAGTTATTCTTGCCTGTATATATGAAACATAGTTTTGCTATTTATGGCAATCTAGGTTGAAAATTTCTTTTCCCAAAGCGTGACAAGGATATTACTCCTCTGTATTTTGGCCAAAGGCAGAGGCTTTAATGCACTGAGGCACCCAGGTGCCCCATTTTATTTCTTAAGCACATTAGACATCTGATGTTGATTATTCAATTAGCAGAAAAAAATATTGTATACAAATTTTTATTTGTTATGCATATCTTTTTCCAACACTTTCTCCTCTTGTACTCTCTATCATATGGAATTATGCCTCTATCTACATCAATTCCTAAGCAAAATCCAAGATTCCACATTTGTCTTTTAATTTTATTCCTCCACCCCTCAATAAAGCCAAAAGAAACAATTCTGAAGTCTTACTGCTCCTTGAGCTTGTTTAATTCTCTCCAGACCTACTGGCAATTTTACTTCTTCTTTTTCAAATCTTGTACCTTTTGTTTATTGATTAATTAAATGCTCTGGATAGGACTTTCAGTACTGTGTCAAATAAAAGTGGTGAGAGTGGGCATTCCTGTCCTATTCTTGATCTTCAAGGAAAATATTTCTGTTTTTACTGTTGAATATGTTAGTTGTGGGCTTGTCATATAAAGGCGTGATTATATTAAGGTACATTCCCTCTGAACCCAATTTGTTGAGCATTTTTATAATTAAAGAATGTTGAATTTTATCAAATGCCTTTTCTGACTCTATTGAAATGGTCATGTAATTTTTATTGTTCATTGTGTTAATGTGGTGTACCACACGTAATGATTTACAGATGTTGAACAATCCTTGCATCCCTGGAATAAATATCTTTCGATCATGGTGTCTTATCCTTTTGATGTAATGTTGAATTTGGTTTGCTGGTATTTTGTTGAGGAATTTTGCATGTGTTCATCTGAGATCTTATCCTATAAACTTCCTTTCTTGTAATGCCCTTGTTTGGTGTTAGTATCAAGGTAATGCTGGCTTTGTAAAATGAGTTTGGAAGTATTCACTCTTCTTCAGTTTTTGATTGGTGTTAATTCTTAAATATGTGATAGAATTTACTAGTATAGCCATTTAGTCCTAGGTTTATATTTGGGGGGAGGATATTTTGGTTATGGATTCAATCTCTTCATGTGTTATTGATGTGTTCATGTTTTCTACTTCTTTGTAATTCAGTCTTGGTAGGTTGTATTTCTAGGAATGTACTCATTTCATCTGAGTTATTAGCTTTGCTGGCGTATGACTCTGCTGTCTTGTCTCTCTCTCTCTCTCCCTCTCTCTCTCTCTATATATATATATACAGAGAGATATCTTCCATTTTGGAAGAATCTCCCTCACAAATATATATATATATATTTTAGAAATTTAGAAAATATATATAAATATATATATATATATATATATATATATATATATATATATTTCATTTTGTGAGGGAGATTCTTCCAAAATGGAAGGGTTTTCACATCATTTAGCTGTGTGAAATCTTCCACACGAATTTGGATTTTTTGTGAGGTATTTCATGATAGCATCCGGACTAATATCCCAGAATTGGAGCTATATTATATTTATTCTGATTTCAAGCTCTATTTATAATTAGCTATTCTTCTTTGAGAATGCACACGGTATTTATACTTACTTGAATGTATGCTTCTCCTAACCTCATACAAATCTATATATTCATTTTTATTAAGTTAATTCATATATGTCAGCTGCTTTGCAAAATCTTTTATTTCCTAGGTGTTGGCTATGTTTGGTGTCTTTCTTACAAGTTATTAATACTTTAAGTGTTTTGCCTATCATTATCCTTATCTGAGTTTTGATTTTTTTTGTTTGTTCATTTTTTTTTAAGATTTTATTTATTTATTCGACAGTAACACAGCGAGAGAGTGAACACAAGCAGGGGGAATGAGAGAGGGAACACAAGCAGGAAGAGTAAGATATGGAGAAGAATGCTTTCAGCCGATCAGGGAGCTGGATGCGGGGCTCGATCCCAGGTCTCCGTTATCATGACCTGAGCTGAAGGCAGTCACTTAACCAACTGAGCCACCCAGGCTCCCCCGTTTGTTTGTTTTTGTTTTTGTTTGTTTTTGTTTTTGCTTTTGTTTTACTGCTTACTTATTACAATGCCTTCCCTACTATTTTATGAGGTCCTGAAAATAGTGACAATGTCATATGACATGGGTTGGCCATCCTAGGAGATAAGAAATAGCTAAATTAGTCAGTAATCCATATAATTTATTGAAGAATTGAGGGATTAGTTAGAAACAAGCAGCCACCCAGATATATCCACCTTTTTTTAAATTATTAACGTGTGGTGTATGCATAAAATTAAGTGAATTTGAAAACTCTGAATTCACTTCTAAACATATGAGGAGGAAACAGAAATAAGGCATACTAAATAATGCATTTCATGTTGTGTTCATCACCCTCTATGAGCCCTGCATAACCCGGACATTTCATGTTTTTGTGTAGAAACAGCTTTCTTTTCTTTTCTTTTTTTTTTTTTTTAAACATTTTACTTATTTTTGACAGAGAGAGAGATCACACATAGGCAGAGAGGCAGGCAGAGAGAGAGGAGATCAGGGAGCCCGATGCAGGCCTTGATCCCAGGACCCTGAGATCATGACCTGAACCAAAGGCAGAGGTTTAACCCACTGAGCCACCCAGGTGAACTTTTTTTAAAAACAAAAACAAAAACAAAAACAAAACAAACAAACAAAAAAACCAGTCTTCTTG